>DWDV01000300.1:0-18263 GCA_018245615.1 Mimoniades ocyalus | reverse complement strand
TTGAGATTTTTAACTTCATTACCCGTGCTTACTTAAACATGTGCATATTCTCGCCTGCCTCGTTGGTCGTGTTGGTTGCTAGTGCAACTGCCGATCGGGAGGTCCTGGGTTTAATACCCGGATCGGGCACTACTAAATTTTTCTAATTTAGATTTTCTAGTAGCGGATAAGTGCCCGGTGTATGACAATATTTATTTAATAATTTTATTTAAATAAATAGGCTCACCACCTATTCCATAGTAGGACGTAAGCGTAACTGGTGAAACATGGCAGTATTCTACATTCCTCTGCCTACCTCTTCGAGGATTGCACGCGTGATGTTACGTTTTTTTAAATGCTACAATGCTAATAGGTGTACGAAAATTTTGAGCTATTGAAATGTTTATTATATGTTTATTATTTTTAAAAGTAGTAGTAGTCATCCGGGTCGAGGCGTAGTTAAAATACATTCCTCGACCCGGGGATCCCGTGCCGGGATACACGGTGTCATAAGAGGCGACTAAATTCGGCGCTGGCAGATCGCAGTATAGGGAGGTGTGCCTAGGTACCGATAAATGCCTTGGCCGCCTATAGGCTGCAGCGGAGATCGGGCGAGACGCTATACCCTGCGATCCCCAACCCGCATCCCCAGTGTGGGGATTATATGTATTTATTCTCTTTATTTTCCCACAAGTAGAAAATTACATATGTGAGCACGATACTCTTTAAATACTAGGTAACAAAAGGCGGCCTGTCAGAGCGATCACTTCCAGGCAACCTTCAGGTAGAACAAATTTAAATCTTTAAAATGACCACTAACACAGTCTAACTATGATAAAAACAACAATTCGGGGTTAGAAGTAAAGAAAAATTATCTGACACAGTAAGTAATGATTTTTAAAACAGATCGCTTGTAATCTACAACTACAACACTATTATGAGCGCTTCATATTTCATTAAACTATAGGATTATTGGGCGAAGCTGAAATATGTGGAAACATTTATTTAAAATCAAAGACTTAACATGAACATCAACATTTGCCTAGTGGCTTCGTATGTCACTGGACTTTTTGTACTTATTGTTTTACATCTTGTATACTAATCGAACCCAGCGCGGTGACTGAGAGGATTACCTAAAAAACACTACTAATAGGACCTAAACTTCTCGTACTATCCTGAAACAGTACGATAGCTAATTTAGTCTACAAAGTAAGCGTCAGTGTACACAAAATACGGACATATTTACACAATACTTTCAAATCGTACCCTTTTATTCAGATTTCAATGAATAGGACATCCTGGTGTGGGCATAGCGTAATTGTACAAACGTAAACACGACAGGAAAATGCCCAGCCGTTAGTAAAAAAAATAAAGGCGTGCGTTCGTGTGTTATAATCTCACTCGTTTTTTCACTCGCACGTTTGCACGCAGTGAAGTTTTTCGTTGCATTTGACGTAACAATGGCGTGACGTAGTTGCGTTTCAAATGATAATAATAACATTGGAGCAGTTGGCAAGCGTTGGGGCTGGTGCTTTTTTTCGTAAAATGACTCTGTGCAAGTTGCAAGCGAAAGGCTTAAGACGAAAAAGCACCTTTAAACGTGTATACCTTTAAACAACAGGAATTGCTTTATAGAAATGAAAAAAGCTTAAATTATTAGTACGGTGATTGTTGTTAAAAACGTACGAGTACAAGTTTCAAATATGGCATTAAGTAAAGAATAATTAACTTACATTTATTTTCCAAAATTTCTACAAAATGAATACGCTGCTGTAAACAAAATTGAGAAACGTTATCCTTTGGCATAGTGATCTGGAATTGTAGTTGTGTGAGTATATTTTTATAACGCTTACTCGTATGATTTAAGTCCCTCTCAGCAACGCTAACAACGAGCGGGTAGCAATAAAATATTACAGCTGCAAAAACGCTCGCTCATACGCGCGGCCATTCCGCGATAATTGTTATGGGACGTATAATATTCGTACTTTTTGCAATTCCACCTTCGGTCTGTATGATGTTTGTCTTTTTGGAACTGTATCCTAACTGACTCGTTGTACTATGAACGGAGATTGAACACATATAAAGTGATTCTAGCCTTTATAGCCTTTATATAGATGGCATCTTATTCAACGAAGTTTAAGTCGCGTTATTTCCATCTTGATACAACTTAGATGCCTTTCTTGAGAGGACTTATAATTTACCACAGTATAATTTTACATCAATTCTAAACTTATTATAATGCTTAGTTTAGTTTATTTACTAATAACGTAATATAGGTGATAGCGAATAACTAACGCAAAGATTATTAGTTTGCAGTACAACAAGTTCCTTAAACTGTATGACACCCAAACTTCCCAGAACATTTACTGCTCTTGTTTGTAATGAAGCGTTTTGACGGCAGATAGCGCTTAGCTGCGATGTTGTCTCTCTAAATGTGTTTGCTCATTTTTTTTGCATAAGGGCCATTTCCCTGGCCCGCAGCTACTGATAAGAGGCACAATGGCGCTAAAAGGAGGTAGTTTTTTCAGGATAATAACATTAATATAATAAGGTATATTTTTATATAAAAATACAGGTATATTTTTCCTTGTAAACATTAGAGCGGCATGAAAAAATATTCGACATCGTTCTAAATTGTCTTTATAACTACGAGTATAAGCCAACACAACCAATTTATCGCGTTGATACCCGACCAGATTCAAATTCCTATGCAGTATCGTAACCGAGGCCTTGCTGTACAATTATAGTATGGGTAATTTGACTTGGTGTTTGACTTCCAGCGTCGGATATGCTGTACGGTTTCAGTTAGCGAGTGGTCAGAATTTCCCAGTAGTCCTATGGATCGTATGTACAGACCTATGGGTCTGTGGACGTCCATACAGGTATTGTTGTCAAAATCCATATCCACAGCATACACAGACCACTACATACAGTACACAACGTCTATTGACGTAATTTTTCATTAAAATAAATGGTTTCTCAGGAAGTGTTGTTTTTATTTCCTTCTTTTCGTGGCATTCGGATAAAACTAAAGGAAGCTGTCTTACTTGTAACCAAATACGTAATTATATCAGGCAGTACGAAAAAAATATAAACTCTAAGCAACTGACACATAAAGGAACAGTAAGAACAAATTTGAACTAGAAAAAAGAATACTAAAGAATAAACTTAATGTTCTATTGTTACATAATAAAAATGATCATCAATTTTATCCATCGAACGAAAATGACAATGAAGCAATGGTAATAATATTTTAATTTAAATAACGTCCTCTATTGATACAACAGGTACAACGTTCACCTAGTAAGTGGCTTAAGGACATACTAAACATTTTATAGCCCCCTCACAATAAATAAATGATGTCGTTCGTGCGATAAAGTTTTTATGAAGTTACATCGTATAAAAGTTTTGATGATACTCTTTGGTCGTTGTTTAATTTTTCGTTTGAAAAACAGTAGCAGATATAAACACATAGTCTTGTCTTTTAAAAGATTTATTTTAATAATTAATAATAATAATTATTATTTACCGTTTTATACATACCCACCATAGTCATATCTATTTGGAATGTTAACATTAAACGAAATGCACTTTCCCAGCTTCCTAATTCCAATTACATAAATCTTGACAATGTTTTCAATGGACAAAACAAATTTCTTTTTTGGATGAGTTTTAGTTTGAGTAGGTACCTTTTTGTCTAAATGGTCAGTATCTGATGGATATCTTAACACTGAATTTATTACGTCGGTTTCACGATTGAACGTATGTGCTGCATCATTATGTATTATGATTTAGCTAAAAGTAACCATAACCGCTTAGGTAGCTAACTAATTTTGTCAATATCTTAATATGAACATTTTCTTCAAGAGCTTGAATTTTTTAAAATTTCAAGCTAAACGACGGTAAATTTTTCCCAGAACATAAAATTAATTATAGGTTTACCCTCAGCTATCTAAATAATATTTGTCGCTTCAATCTATATCATTTATTAATTTATGTAATATATGTATATAGTTAAAACATTTAACTAGTACAATATAACCAGTAATTATTCCTTCACTAAAAAAATAATTGCAAATTATAATTCCTAAAGCTCATAAGCTGACTGTTGCGAGGCAACGCTCTAATGCAACTATTTCTCAGCATTACCAGACTAATTGCTTACTTAGTAGACGGAGAATACTGTAATTAGGTTCAAGCGTAATATAATTTAATATGGTAATAATATATTTAGTAGAAGATGCATTCACTGTATACTAAAAATAATTAAATTTCGATAAAAATGGCAAATAATGGCTGTGCAATTTTTTGAATTATTTTGCGTAGAAACTATGATTATATTTGAAAACAAATCCAACTGATCTATTTGATTGAACCAGCAAGATCTACTTGAAGAAGTGGCCACGATGGTTATCTAAAACTACTTACAAGTAAGTGTTTGAGTAAATTAGTCCCAGCTAATCCAACTGTACTAACCTACGAGTATAAGTAGTTTTCGAATTAGCTACATGTTTGGCTTTATATTCCTTTCTACTTATTTTTTTTATACCGAGCCCGTAGACTGCTACCCAGCAAAACAACTTTTCTAGCTTAAAGCGATCTGCATTTTTTTTAAACATGACACATTTTTTAGTTTTGATGTAAGAATCCTTGCAAAATATGGTAAACAGGAGCCAAATTTGTAATATTAGTCACATTTGTAACAATGAAAAGGATCATAGGTTATACCAAGCAGTTGGCAGTAAAACGGAAGATCCCTCGCAGATTTTGTATCAATATGATGTAAATATAATATATAAGGACGTATTGACTGATGTTTATGTTAATAGAAGATCCAATACTTATAATACGGGAATGTGATGAAATTTGAACTGTTTATAGTGATGGAAAAATGAAAATTGAATGGAGGATTAAATTACTCCAGATCTCTTATTCGACAGGGAAAATGTGGTCATCTTGAATAAATTTATACTCGTATAAAACATGAGAATATTTACGAAGGATGTATTGGAACGCTTTAACCTTAACTTAAGTGTGACTACGTAGCATTTTATAATATATTAAACGAGTGCGGATTTCGCTTAAAGAGGGTTAAATACTGTGTATTTCGTAACCGTCTTACTTATTTGGGTCACGGGGAAGACGAGCAGGGTTGCGTACTGAAAACAAATAGGTGGATCCCGCGTTGCCAACTCAGCAGCCCCAAAACTTATCGGACGTTCGTGCATTTTTAGAAGTATTCGACCGTTATTTTTAATGTCTGTATGTATAATTACATAATATGCACATTTTTTATACGCGCTCGATTACCACTGAATTATAGTAAAATTTAAGATACTGACAAATATCAATTTATATGACGAGACGAGCGTAGCCCAAACTGTGCGCGACTACTTACACAACACCATGCGCTGTCAGTTCTTGAATATATACATACGAGTATGTCCGCTGCTCACAAATCTTCTCAAGCATTAATCGCCTTCGTACGTTACGTAGTCGGTCGAGATCGTCATCGTTTTTTTAATAATAGATAAGCCTCGTAACAAGGGTTGCAAATAACATTGCACAATTGTATTTGTGCCTTTCCAAACTTAAAATTAAATTTCAAACCACCGCGCAGATACGTTCGCAATTGGAATTGAAATCGATATCAATGAAAATATACAGAAGTAATTGACATTTCGCTCATTGTAGTGCTTCTAGCAGAAATAGGTAGAAGGTGAACTAACTTATATCTTATTGACGTAGTAACGAAATAAGTTCCTACTTTAGTCAACGCTAAACAAACTGCTTCATTTCCAATTTAATTTCGATGGAGCTTGTGTTATTATAGAAATTAATTACAGTTTGTTTCAATTACAACTCGTATAAACAAGAACGCTACATCGTATTTGATTGAAGCAAATGGGTGGAGATTATAATTTGGATTGTAATTGGTATTAAGGCGTAAATCTCGAATTTCCTTCCGCGATTAATTAGTATGGGGTTCGAGTTGCTTTGTTAAACATAATTATGTAAATTAAAGTATAGCATAATGAGTTGTATTATTGTATTTTCCAAGATTTAATTAGTTAAGGATTCAATGTTTCACATAATTAATTTATGTATCAGGTAAACTTAACATTAATTTTGATTTTGGGATAAAGTTTTTATAATCATATTGATAACAAATACCTAAGCCCTCAAACCATGCGTTCTGACGAACTGTGTTGCTATGTACAATTTATTTTGAACTGATAATAATCCCAAAGGTATTAAAATGTGCTTTGCAACTAATTAAAAGTGCTCGCCTTAATGAGATCCACAAATTGAGTTTAACTTCGCCGGCAGCCATGTTTTCAGTTATTTAATTTAGTTGTACATTCGAATCCCTGAGAAGACTACGTGGATTTAAAAAATACTGGACTGGGCTTTTAAAAATGATATTAATGTTAATTGCTCATTAGAGAAAAAGACAAATTAAGAATATTCAAACTTATTATAAGAAGTGCTATAGTAGTCTCAATTCAGTGCCTGTGAATGTTAATGCTTATATTAACTATGCTTCAATTTAGCGTTTAATTCAATCAACATTGCATTACAATAATTTTACAAATATAGAACAAAACAAACCTTGAGCGGAAAAAAATCCGCCCTCAAACTTACCCCAATTTATTATACAGATACTCCTTAAAGTTAGCCCAATGAATAACCAGAATTTCCAGAATAATTAACAGACTGTTTATATGTGAGGAAATATACTAAAGTTACTGTATTAAGGACATAGAAAAAAATTATATAGGATAGGGTCCATGAGTATTACTCTGAGTCATTTGAATTAATATTGAACCCCTTTCCAGTAGTCGTTTATTAAATAATTTACATACTGTGGTAATTTGTTAATGACTTCATTTTGGTAACTTGTTAATAATTAACAACCGGTATCATTGTTGACATATGTGAACTACGAGTATTCTCGTGTGCACCAAAAGATCCTATACTGTTCGATCGAGCTACTTACTGAATATAATATTCACAATATCAACAATATTCCATTCTAAATTTGAACATATGGCCTATCCATTTAAACCTATACACGTTTTCGTTCCCAGATTATATGTAAACAGCAAGCGCTTGGGCATCCTTTATCTAGTACACAATATTAGATATTTTCGTTATGTAACAATTTGAGCATTAAGAGTATTGTATCCATTCAATAGCGGTATTCAATACGCAAACAATGTCTATAAAAATATTGCGCAGTAGAATGAACACTGAACAGCTGTGCCCGGGTCTTTCATGTGCTTTGATAATAACAGTAAAAATGAAATGGAAAGTAATGTAACAATTACCAAATATCCTCAATATACCTAAACTTAAAATAAATAACTTAAAGTAAATTACAAATATTTGATAACACCAAGAACCCGATACCGGCCTTGACCCATTCATACATAAGCAACAATTACCTTTCTCGTTTAATATCCTGGAAGTATAAATAAAAATAATAAAAATTATTTATGATAATTACGCATAGGTTTATAAATAAATAAATTTGGATTTCCAATACCTAATCTTGTACAGTATAAAAATGTTCTAATAAATTCTATGCGTGTACGCATACAACAACTTTATGAAAACAAAGATCTTGTAATAGTTTGGTTGTATTCGAAGTTTATGATACTTTTTTAAAATAGTATTATAACACCTATTAAGTGCATTAAGACTGTTGTAACTATGTATTTGTGCCACAAATTTCTGAAACTAGATATCGCTGCCACTTATGTCTTTCACGTTTGCCAGCTATATTGATTGACCTAAATTGTCATATTATTAATATTATTCAAAATAATGTTTCACGATAACACGATGACGGGTATATTTCTAAACTAACATATTGTATTGGTATTGCTATGACTGCAAATTTCCCGTTTGCAGTTTACAACCCAAAAAACAAAACAATTACAAGTGGCTCCTGCATTCCATTGGCATCAGCATTTTACCGTCTACATCAATGTCAGAATATAAATGTTTATATACAGAACAGTTAACAAGTGTAAATAAAGTTAGCATTCGTTGCATAGTTCTTAATTAAAGTTGGTCGGAGACGCGCTTTTACCCTTAAAGATTACGACGATCGCCTTTGCAACGGGCAACTCTTCAGACCGAAACGAGAAATATTTTTATGTATAATTTTTTCATTAAAAATATGTGTACTGAAAGTTTTTTGCAATGTACAAAATGGAATAACAGTAACTGTAATTAAAATTATGTTAAAAGCTTAACATGCGTTTTGGTTCAGCCAACCCATTCGTTAGAAATCCACAGCTGGACATGCATTTTCTTTAATCGCTATGACTCTATCCCTCCGACTGCTATTCTGAATCTAACACTCTCATCGGTTTTCTTCAGTAACCGTAGGCCAGTAATCAGTTCAAATGAATCCATTGATATCCGCGGCCGCTTATGCTTTACGCTGCTCGGTTAATTACAGTGAGTAAATCCGCTACTCTATTAATTTCAGCCGTTGCCGCGGGGTATTACGCTAGCTAAGGTCACCCAATTTACGTTTCGGTCGCCGTTGCTTGGGCACTGTGATTTGACGAACAAAGAGATCATTTAGTGTGATCAGTAACTTGTGATAGGAGTTAGTGGCACAGGAATATAGTCATTATAAACGTAACATCACACCTGTCATCCCCGAAGAGGTAGGCAAAGGAATGAGAACACACCCACGTTTCACCAGTTACGTTTACGTCCCACTATGGAATAGGTAGTGAGCCTATTGCCATACAGCGGTCACATATCCAGACTCCGAGCCACTACTAGAAAATCTAAATTAGAAAATTTAGTAGTGCCCGACCCGGTAATCGAACCCAGGACCTCCCGTTCGGCAGTCGCACTTGCAACCAACACAACCAACGAGGCAGTCATGACATATGACATTTCATGTTTACCCTAACTGACTAACCTGAAAATCACTGATGCTATCCGTGAAATTCCCTCTCAGCAGGCCGGCCAGGGTCTCACAAGATATTGATTTGAGATCTGAGTGATCACCGCTTGTCAATGGCAACGCGAAGGGCAGGGAGAAGTCGCCGATGAGGTCGGGGTCTACTGCAGCTGCAATAAATGATATTGCTGGGGTCTCAATAGCGAATAGAATGATTTGCATTTCAGAGGCCTTGCATGCCCATTATAGGTGGGAACAGAGAAATTAGAGGAAAGACTATTTTTGAGTTATTGAAAACTATTACGAAATATTTATATACAATCGCTGCTTTAACACCACCATGTCAGTAAATATTTACTACCCCCATTAACACCACCATATCAGTTTTGTTCAGTAAAAATGGTGTCAGTAAGCATTTGTGATGTTTGATGTCAAAATTTAGGAATAATATCATAGTAACATGACAAAACAAATTTCCCGAAGAACAATACATCGTAACATTAGTAATGGTCTTTTACAAAGAATCATCTCATAATGAAATTTAATGCTTTGTACATGACACTCACATCGTGCTAATGCGGAAATAATTGAAGCATTGTTTTCGGAGAACGCTCGGTGTAATACAGGCCTTGATTTGACCTCCGGGACATCTGGACTGTGGCAGTTTGATTTTCGTCTCTTACTCGATCCGCAATCCAGTTCCACACTTCGTTTTTGTGACTTCTTGTCAGCGTTAGGACTTTCTGTTATAGAGAATAAAGATACTCTTGCCCTGGAGGCTTCAGGGTTGAAACTTAGGCTTCTATGCAATGTTGGTCTCCGTAAGCTGAACTCTTTCTCTGGTAGGAAGTTGTCTTTTATCTGCCCTGACAGGAGCTCATTGAAATTGGCCATTTTGGGACTGTTCGAAATCTCCTCTATATCCAGGAACGGTTCCTCCAGTTCTGATACGAATCCGCTTTCCATTGATGTCGTGGATTCTGACGGAAATCGCAACTTACTTGACGCGGGGGATGACATTGAACCGATACTAGAGTCACTCTTCTCATGTTTCAAAATTGTTTTAGGTGATGTTTCAGTGAACTTCAAACTCTTTTTAACCGATACACTAGACACAGAAGGTATTTTGGCTGCGGGGGATGTGAATTCAAAACTCTCATCCTCGAAATTGAGCATTCTGTTAGTTGTGTTAGGTTTGTTGAAGGATGTTGACTGTTCCAAATCTGACAATGGAGCGCCAAAGGTGAAGTTACTTGAAGTGATTTTCCTGGAGGTGGATCTACCTCTCGATATAATATTCGGACTATCAGTAGAAATGATCTCATACTTATTGCATTGGTCAAAGTTGTCTGCATCAAACTCTTCTTCCAAATCGTGTAATGTATCAAAGTCTGGATCCATGTCTTCATGCAAATTCTTCTGTGGCACAAACAGGTCCTTCTCTTCGTTCAACTCCATTCCATAGGATTTTGATGGTAGCGCATCTGTGAAGTCCAGCTGTAATGGAGAGAACAATATTAAATACATCTAAAAACTGCTAGAGGACTTATGCAATGTTTAAATGCTAAAATAGTACTTAAATTGTTATGTGGTTTTATTCAAGTATCTGTAAAATGAATGATGAATGATGAAGAAGCACATTAAGTCTGTAACTGTCTGTAAGGATCAAGATATTTAGCACTTGTTACTCTCTACCTATCCCTTGAGTAATAATGTGACCAGACTATTAAAAAATGTCCATTTAAAAACAAATACACTGCCGACAATAAAACTCAAAGATAAAGACCTCTTCATCATTGTCCCCCTAACTCGGATACCAGAGGAACTCTCGTCCCAATATATTCATTACTATTATCCAAAACATAATGCACAATTGTTCAACTTACTTTAGTCATGGACCAGTGCATTTTCTGCGCTTGGAAGGTTTCGCCGAAGGAGCAGTCCCGGGTGTCCTCTTCCACATCCAGTTTCACAAATGTCTCGTTCATAAATGGACTGTTCTCTTTATTAGACATTTTGAATCTAGATCTCTCCTCGAATATTCTTGTGATTTTTGAACTCCGTTTCAATGAACGACTAGTCAGCGGCGATGATGATATGTTTCTATCTATAACAGGGGATCTCTGTTCAAAATGGGGTGTGTTTATGCGGCTCATCAAACAATTCTGTCCGACTAGAGGAGATTTTAACCTGTCGATTTGACTATGTAAAGGGGATTTTACGTTTGGGGAGGTCTGCTTGTTGTATGGTGACTTTATTCAATCAATTGGATTTGGTCTGTATAACTGTAAGTTGTTAAGCTCTCCCAGTACTCTGCGTTTCGATGGTGTGTTAATAGGTGAACTGATTGGGGACTGACGTCTACTGAAATCGAGAGAATGAGGATTCATTTTATATTTGAAGTTGCTGGTGGCCGCCTCAACTTGCTTCCGCTTCTTTGAGTTATTGCCAGAGTTGATCTTGAAGCTCTCGGTTATCAACCTGGAAAGAATGAAATATATTGGTCAAAGAATTGTTGAGAAACTGACCTGATAAAATATACCTTAACTAAGATAATTAAGAGATCTAGCTGTCTGTAAATGTATTTTCTGTCTCTTAGAATTCCATATAATAATGGAGGCATTAAATCCAGTGTGTAACAGCAAATTAATTCCTATACAAAGATACTGTACATAATTGACTGTTCAAAATTAGATATTTGTGATTTAATTCAAAAAATTAAATATGAATTTTGTAAATTATCCCCAGAACTATAAGCACCGGAAATATATATAGAAGGATTCTTTATACCGCTTAAAGATTCATCCTAATTCTTTAAAAGTAAAATTAAAAACATCAATATATTTATAGGAAGACGATTTTTTTTCGCCAACCTAAAAATGAAATCGAACCCAAATCTAACATTCTCACGCGAAGGGACAACCATTCTCAACACATATGACTACAAAAATAGCCGAAAGCGCCCTTAGACAGACAACTTATACGCAACAACAATAGCTAAGAAATTGTTAACAAAAAAAGGGGCATGACAATGGCATTTGCGCCCCATCGAATCAATATCGGCTATCACAGTCGTAAATATCCCCAAAACGAGTTCTACGCACCTCTAAACCCATTCCCAGGGCGGAAAAGTCCCATCTCGTCGTCACAATTAAATTCACTATTTTTTCAAGCGGGCCAAAGGTTATGAGAACTTAAAACTATAGCGACACTTTCGAAACTCACATGCTGTAACTGAATGGTTGAATATTTGTACGTATTGTCACTTTTTTTACTAAACCAGGTAGATCAGTTGATGATTTACGAATCATATGGTGGGTGGACTGACATTTGTGTTCGCGCGCTTTTGTTTTGGAATGTCACGTCAAAGTTAAGCTGCGTTCTGAAATTAACTCAATAGCCGATTTAAATCGCTCAATAAAAAAGGCATTTATTATTAATTTGTCAACTATTTGGTTACAACAACTAATTTTCGATGTTTGTTCTCTTTATAATTTTTTTATTTTTTAAGTCACCATTATACATATATTTATTTATATTTTATACTTTAGTATTTATATTTTAGATACATGTTTGAGACTTTATTTTGCTGCCTTTTAGAAACAATGACACTAATTTAACCTTCCATCGTACATACATATTATCACGCCTATTTCGCTTGGAAGTATACAAAAATTAAGGATTTGCACTTGCCCAAATACTACATGTCTTTTTTCGTCTTTTCTACATTTAAAGTCGTCGTATATGCTTGTCTGGTGAAAGCATTTTCGACCCGAATTTCTATTAAGACGCCTCCGATATTACCGATGTATGTATGTGCGCCTAGATCTACGTAAATCTAGGCGTACATAACGAGTGTAAATATTAGACTAGGATGAAGCCATCTCGTCTTATAGATCAATTTACAAATAATGTAATATCAGTAACTTGGTTTTCAGACTGAATAATTTAAATTAGAAATTTTGGATATTTTTTTGCTGCGAAATGTTAACGTACCTTGTGGAAAGCAATTGCTTCTTTTATACGAAATATTAATTTATGGTAGATAAATGTTACTTGATAAACATTTTTTTTTCATAAACAATATAAGAATCAGCCTGTTACACAATGGCGTGATTTTTTTTGTAAATATAAACATTTTTATGAATGTTTAAAGTTATCTATTTATTCTTAATCCTGCGATATACTCATGAATAACCTATAAATTTATGTAAATGTAGGACCATTATTAGTAAGATTACAATTTCTAATTCACAAAACGAGCATCGGTTAGAATAATCAATATTCACTTCGGCGTATTAAAATGTTTCTAAGAAAGGGGTGGAATAGATTTCATGAATAATGTACTAAATTGCCGTTGCCAGTTATAACGGAAAATCTTTGTGTGTGTAACATCCTCAAAACGGATTTACTTAGTTCACGCAACTACGAGATTTTTCATCCGAACAATTCCAAGCTTGAATCGAAGTTGTAACATCTCGTACTCCGGTCCGTCCCGTTCTCTTTTTTTTAACCGACTTCCAAAAAGGAGGAGGTACTCAATTCGTCTGTATTTTTTTATAATGACGACAACGGACAAAGGTTATCCTGGTCGCAATTACTGTAAATAATAGGAATAATAGTCTTGTACTTGTGTCGGCCTTTTTCTTTAGGAGTTCACTGAGCGCTGACAAAATGAGCGCTTTTGAATAGTTAAGGAAGACATCGTTAGGATATTAGCACACCTAAAAATTCTCCATCTTGTTTTCTACAGCGTGTGAAATTTGTCAACTGGCACTTGCCAACATCGCATACTATTGTCTAGGATCTAGGCCGTACTTATTCTGGGAGGAAAGGGAAAGCCGTGTGGAATGATTAAAGGATTAATGGCGATGATGATCAGAGTAATACACTCATACGTACGATATTTAAAACGAAACATGTTTTAAGGGTCGTACGTATAGTGAATAGGTTAAATATAACAAAGCATTGTGTCTTTAATTTAAACAAGTCTTTAGAGGAACATAATTATTTAAGAAAAAAGTTGCCAGCTTCGATTTTAATTACCCGAATTGATTTTTTATTATTCAACATTTATTTTTTTATTTTATTCTGAACGACTGCAAGTACCAAGTTATTGGCCTGATTATTTTGAAGTAAAATAGAATCCAGTTTTATTTTTAATTACGTATAAATGTATATATATATTTTTTTTTTCAACCAGTTTCGTCAGTTGCAAATACCTAATATCAACGGTCTTGGAAGGATCCCGTTCCATTCAGTGCTACCCTACAGCGGAACAATACTTGCATTTGTTGCACCCGACGTCTTGGGGTTTTTTTTTACTGCGTTAACGGTAATGACCGACAGACAGGGGGACTTTTATATGTACCGCATAACGATTCTGATTTAAGCTTATGTGTTGGTATATTAGTATGTACCGTTATGATTTATAACATATCTGGTTGAAAAAGACCATAGTGATTGAAGACATTGACAAAATAGAGAAACAGACGACCGGCGACGTCGATATGGTGACATGACAACGATCAGGAAGAAATTTCATAATAAAACAAAAGGAGAAGAAAGAATTATATTGGTACAATTCTACTGTAGCATTATAATATGACATTTACATGTTTAATTGTTTTTGATCAGAAAAGTAATTGATTTTTTAACGACATTGAAGCTAAGTACATAAAGAAAATTAATATTTCCGCTGATACTGTCTCCTGTAAATGAAACCTGTTAGATTGTAAAAAAAAGTTCTGTGTTTAATAAAGTATAGTTGGCAGACAAATCAAGTTCTTTTGCCCGTTCCCTGCACCACTCAAATGAACAATGGCGATGGGCCAGTTGATTCCACAACCGAAACACCACAATAGATATAACGAACACTTATTTGCATAAAATATATGTACCATCATAACTGAACCCTTTCGAAACGCATTTTCGACCTTTCCATCAACGGTTTAAGGGATGATTTCGGATTTAACTGAACAGCTAATGCATAATGCAAACGTTAAATGGATGCGTTCAGATTAACTGTTTTTGTTTTGATAATTAAGTGTGCGATTTCTCTATTGCTGTGTGCGAACCTAATAAAATATAATACTACCTTTTAAAGAATTTGCTGTTTAAATCTGATTGTGACATTCACGTGACTTTTATTGGATGTATTTTAGTTCTGTAACACATTTACATCGAGAGCCTCGTTGTTCTTGTTGGTTGTAAGCGCGACTGCCAATCGACAGGTTCTGGGTTCAAATCCCGGGTCGAGCACTATTGGATTTTTCTAGCTTAGATGTTCTAGTTCTAGCTCGGAGTCTACATATGTATCCAGTGTATGGCAATAGACTCACCATCTATTCCATAGTGGGATGTAAACATAACTGGTGAAACGTGGGAGTGTACTACACTCCTCTGCCTACCTACCGCTTCAGAGATTACAGGCATGATGTTACGTAATAAATTTATTTAATTTTTTTTTGTCAGTAATAAAGAAAAAATGGTACTTGTAGTTGATGCGTCTGTGTACGTTATTCATTTAATATATCTTTATATCGATATATCTTATATCGTCTGTCAAATCAAAAACTATGATCATTAAATTTTTCGTAGTAGTTGAAAATTAATCACATATTTGTATCTACAAGAAGCTGAATTACAAAATTAGCATAAATTTCCAATATAAATCAAGTTCATCCATTTCCAATTATAAACATCCCTGCAGTCCTCAATACCAGCACCTGCCCGCGAAATTGAAAAACAATAACAACCATAGACAAACACATGCCGCGTTTTTCAAACATCGAACACGGCCACGACCGCATTAAGTTTGACGTACACAAAATACCACACCGATAATTTACGAGGTTGAAAACGACAAAAACCGACTGAAATCTGTTAATAATCCCAATAAGAGAGAACACATCTGGTGTGCTGACACCGCAAGGTTACTGGAAGGATATCGGCGACACATCCGTTTCGCTTTTAACCGTTCAACAGGAAATCATGTGCGATAATAATACATACCGTTCGCAATGTTCACGTTTACACTAATAACACTGCTAACAAGCAGATTGCCATAAATAGAAATATAACTTGTTCTAATAATAATAATAATAACGTTGTTATAATTAGTCCGAGTTTAATAAGTTATAGTTATTTTATTAGGAATATATTGGTGTGGAAGAAACACGGCAGGACTGTAAGGACAGACATTTGGTACGCTCTGCCTACCCCGTAGGGACTTGGCGTGAACATATGTATGTGTTGTCACGTTAACGGTTATATTTATACATACATATATACTATAGGAAGAATGTTAATTAAATCATAGACAAGATGATATTATAAATAAATTCAATTGTGCGTATTTGAAAAAACATTAGGTATATCGTTTTAAATATATGGGCACGCATTCATGAATTTCAAATATTTATAATTGTTACTTTTAAGTTAACATTAGATAGTGTTAATAAAACTGCAATATGGAATAAACTTTTAAAAGCATTTTTGAATATGATATTCGATTCTACGATTCATCGATTTGCATTTTACTTTGGATACAACTCATGATTACCTACAACATATTTCGATGTAACATCACGCCTGTACTCCCCTAAGAGGTAAGCAGGAGAATGTAGAACTCGCCCACGTTTCACCAGTTACATTTACGTCCCACTATGGTATAGGTGGTGAGCCTTTTGCCATACACCAGACACATATACCAGACTCCGAGCCACTACCAGAAAATTTAAGTTAGAAAAATCGAATTGTGCCCGACCCGGGTGTTGAACCCAGCTCCTTCCGATCGGCAGTAGAGAAATATCCAATATTTTTATTCGAGAAATCACATATATGACGGCAGGCATACAACAGGCAATTAAATTATAATATCATAAGGATAAGTTATAAAGCAAAATTACGTACACAAAATACAAATAGAATAAATGTATTAATTTGTATTAGTAATGTAATCAAGGGTAAGTACACTAAACATAACAACAATAACTATTTAAAGTAACAATTTTTCCTAAAATATTAATATTGGCTCACTAGAACAAAAAGTCAATCTGTCATAACCAACACCGGGAACCGTTATAGTAACACGCGCCGCAGCGCACGGGACGCGATGTTTACGTCGTTGTTAACGTAAATTAACGCAGCCAACGGTCCTCTTGTGCAACCCTCGAGAGCCGCTGCGTCTTGGTCTATTAAATATTAGAACATCTCTATAATATGTTTTAAACTGTTACGTCATTCTGTCCGCCATTTTGTTTGCTCAACCATCAGGTATTTAGTATTACACATATACACAAAGAAAAACTCTTTTCACTACCAATAGACTAAATTTGGTACGAAGTAAATTTGGTGTTGTGCATTTTATTTGAACAATTGCAAGCTCAGAATTTTCACTATGTTATATTTTCTTTACAATTGCTACAATGTTCAATGAGGGGTCTGAATTACATAATTTATACTTTGAATAGTTTTCGTTATCCCAATGTGCTTACATATTGCAACTACGTGAAAACCTTCAATCAACCAACACCGGCCAACCATCGAATGCGTGACAGTTACGTTATAAACCGTATCCCAATGTTAATTCAGTTTGAACCTTCGCATCAGACACACCATCACCGCATTTGGTCATCTTCCCAGCTGTAACCATGGAGGTATTATATGTGTACGTAGAATAGCCGAGCCAAGCAAAAAATAGTCTCGTATTTAGAGCGAGAAAGAGAATGAATTTGGCACTCGTTTCTCTCTTTAAATTATTGTATGCGCCAGCAACTTCGCCCCTCACCACATATACCACGAATACCAAATGTATGTTCTCTCTTTCTATCAAGGGCTTGCCTACTCTATCTGTATATTGTCTCTATGACTGTAGTACGCTGCCCAAATCGCTTGTCACTTATAAAACATCAAAAAACCCACACTAAACCACCATTTAACCTTCCGTTAACACGTTGCACTCCCAATTAACACTCGTTACCGGTGGCTGGTGAGAAAGGCAGTA
This sequence comes from Mimoniades ocyalus, assembly GCA_018245615.1. Taxonomy (NCBI): domain Eukaryota; kingdom Metazoa; phylum Arthropoda; class Insecta; order Lepidoptera; family Hesperiidae; genus Mimoniades; species Mimoniades ocyalus. Next base: position 345 of record DWDV01000300.1, on the reverse strand, counting down.
ATAAATAGGAGTTGTTACAGCTTCATTTAAATATAAAGTTTTTAAATTTACTTGGGCTCGTGTGTGAGTGATGAAAATGATGGGATTTTTGCTAGAATTTATTAACATGGATAGCTGTTAATCTGTGTTTCATTAACATGGAAGACCGCGGCTTTAACGCTTCTGATTGTCAAATGAGACGCGTGCCCAGTGTAACGGTACAAAAGGTGAACGATGAATATGATAAGATAAATGGCAAAATAGGAAGTCCCTGTACCTAAAAGATTCTCGCGCTTCGACTCTTTTAGTAAACGTAACATCACGCCTGTCATCCCCGAAGAGGTAGGCAGAGGAATGTAGAACACT
>DWDV01000299.1:0-18276 GCA_018245615.1 Mimoniades ocyalus | reverse complement strand
TCAGCGCCAATACTCCCGGATTATATACTAGTAGGTTCTATAAGAATAGCTCTATATAAGTCACAATGTATAAACAATCGACACATGATGCTGGGGTAGTTGAAGTATATACTGTCGTATAGTCAATTACCACTGTATTTAATGTTCCAGTACTGTTGGGCGTGGGTGTGAAGGAGTCCACCATACTGAACAATGTGTTCACGGCGCTGAACATGGTGACAGTCATCGTTGTGGTGATAGCGGGCGCTATGAGAAGTGAGTAGAGATATGATTTTTCATTTAAAAAGAGTAGTAAACGAACAATCGGCGGTCACATGGACATCAACATACCTCGAAGAAGACTGACGGATAGAAATAAGATTGTGAGTGTTTATAGGTTTAGGATGAAATCTTTTTTTATGACTGCCTCGTTGGTCGTGTTGGTTGATTGGTCATGGGTTCAAATCTCAGGTCGGATTGGTCCCACTGTTGGATTTTTCTAACTGAGATTTTGGAAGGAACTAGCAAACTTTATGAAATTAAAAAGCGATTTTTTGCTATTAAAACACTTTTTAATCGCAAGAAATCAATGTTCAAATTTTTACATGTACTTAAATGAAGCCAGCAATTAATTAATAGCGATTAAAACGTGTTGGAAACAAAAACAGACTTCGAACACTAATCTTGTAGTGGTTAGGTATACATATATATAATAATTTTCCGCTCGTTCATACATTTGTGTTTGTATTATCAGAACGCAGAAATACATGGATCGTATCACGTACGTTAGTAGGTTAACAGAATGTTAGTTAACGCCATTCCCAGAGATACGTGTCATAGACAAACAGTGCGCCTTGAAAAGACGCGTACGGGCTCTACCAATTTAAAGTACAATGTTGTGTGGAATTTATAAAAAAAAATGTAAACGTAATATCACGCCTGTAATCCCCGAACAGGTAGGCAGAGGAGCGTAATACACTCCCACGTTTTATCAGTTAATAATTTATTTATTTATTTATTTATTTATTTATTTATTTATTTATTTATTTATTTATTTATCATTACTTCTATCCTTACAGGTCCTCAACCTAATGCGATAGAGCAGCCTTGTAACAAGCATAGGAAGTTCCGAGAGGTGCTCAGTCGCCATAGGTGTCGTGCTTGTATATCTAAAATTATCCACATATGTATGCTTTATATCAAATTGTACTTATGTTTCCATTCGGATGGTAAGAGATCGCCGTCGCCTATAAACATTTGCGACATCCAAGGAGTGGCCAATGCTTTGCCGGGCTTGAAGGAGCTTGTTGCTCCGGAATATTCAATATTTGCCAACACAATTGCCCCATAATGGCAATGTCATAAATAAATGGCATTATTCATAAATAGAGTAACTTCACGTAACATCACGCTTGTAATCTCTGAAGAGGTAGGCAGAGGAGTGAAGTACACTCCCATGTTTCACCAGATAAATAGAGTAACGTGAGCATATTGGGATTTTCTGCATAACCGTACTGTGATGGATAGGAGGATGAATATTAATTAAACTTTCAGATGGTTTGAATGAATTGAACCTGGAATCAGCCTAGTCGACCAACATGGTGACAAAATATTTGTTAGAATCTTACTAACATCTTGGAATCTGTTGGAAAACCTTCATACGAAACTCGTATCAATTTACACTGCACAAGCCGCGTAGAAAATTTCCCAAGTGTACCGTAATCCAGAGGAAAAACCACATAAAAAGGACAAACCATGAAAAATCCGACGATAAAATATAATTAACCGACAGAAATAAAACTTGTTTAATGAAACCATAAATGGAAATTTCGCGTAAAGAAGAGTTAGATCCAAGCTGAAATGTAAACTACCGTCCAAGTTTTGAAATAAATTGTTTTTCAGCGTGACGTAAGTTTCTTACAAATAAATCTCTAGTCTGTTACTTACAGGAAATTTAAATACATAATTTGATAGATCTGCCCGTGAATAACATCTCTTGTATAAGCGTTGGTGGAAGATCTTAAGAGTATCATAATGCGTGTGAGAATGTTCTCGAAGTTTTAATTGTGTAAGTTTTAATTATACATCATAACAACGTCATATGCCATTGCGTTCAGCTGTTAAATATACTCGTATATCTTTGGTAAGGTTTAAAATATGTTAATGAGGAGCAGAACTGTTAATGATCTATAAACGCTGTTTCTGGAACATGAAATATCTTCTGTTCAGATTGTCACTGTATCAACATATTAAAAATTCTCTATCAATCTACTCAACTGAGGAATTTGTACACGTTAAGAAAACGCCTTGTACGATTTTGAGTTTACAAATTTTGTTGTCTCCTTCAGTTTGTGAGAGAAAATACAAAATGCATTTATGAAGACTTGTTATTTTTAAAAAGTGAGAAAAGTGAAGCGATAAATGGAAAATACAAAAAGACGCAGACGTTGATGGGTTGCATGAAAATTTTTTAGATCGATCAGCGTCAAAATCGTCTGGAACCTTTAAAGATGTTACTTAAAGTTTGGGAATATTGTAAGTTCTTCGGACCGTATAATTAGAACAGATCAAAGGGACTGTTTAATACTTTATGGGGGTAAAATAATAATAATTCGTAAGATGGAGGTCGGGCAGGTGGCCAGTATTAAAATTACTTGTACTCTCAGATCTATATACAGCAGAACCGAACCCATCTTAGCTTTAATATATTACAGAAATATCATCATTTACATATGTACATATATACTTAGGATAAAAACAATAGTAGTGAAAATAAATAATAGAGCAAACAATATCATATCGTATTGAGGTGATAAGATTATTTATAATCACAGTGTAGAGATTAAAGGGGTTCGGCATGACGATGTTATAATAATAACTACAGACAAATAAAAGTAACATGCTTAGGGCGTGTGCAATGAGATATAATCTTCCAATAAAACAATAACAGAGGACTAATAAAACATAATTATAAATGTTTAATGCAGAGACCAATATGTGTTAATTATTCCTATATAATAGTCATTCAATGCAATATTTATTCGCATTGCTAGTAATTTAGCACATAATTTACAACAATGGAATGAACGCGCGGTAGCTACATTTTGTATACAAATTCAATTTCTGTAGTAATTGATTCAAATTTTAATCAAATAACCTCTCTTTGATTTACGCAATTGTTACTAGCAACTAGCTTCAGGTAATGGCTTTTCAGGAATAGTTTGTGCTTTCATCGAAAGTTTCTGCTACCAATGGTCATTTATAGCTGAACATTGTATTACTATATTACAACGTTAGGTCTTCTTGGGTCGCCTTGCTGGGTAGGCAGCGACCACCAAGTGCTAAATATTTCTATCCGTACAGACTTGACGTGATTTTTTCACATTCATCATTCTTTTCATACACACACGACGCTTTCAAAAACATCTATACATTTTGGAAGTAGATACAAAGTCGTGATATACATATGATGTTCGGATTTACGAATAGCTTGATTCGTAGTCGTGTTAAAAGAAAATAAACTAAAATGTTATACCTAAGGCATTTGTTAGCGAAATTTATAACCAAGTAAAAAAACTGAAAATAATGTTAAGCAGTGATAAGACACGCATACTATAAACCATTTGAAACAATGTTAATGGACTCTGTAGTTAGTTAAGATAATATCTATCCTGTTCTTTTACAAATGCGATTTTAAAAAAACTGTCCCTTACAAGCTAAATCACGCGTGGGACGGTTAGCCGCAAAGGGAGGAAGGTTAATTGAAGTCGACACCGTTAATTGAAAGTGACGCAAAATATGTGCATGTTACCCTTGATGACTTAGGACTCGTAACACGAATAAGACGGTTGTAAGACGTTACATTTAGAGAGATTACATTAAAAAGCTAGTGTTCAACAATGGCGACAGTTAAAGAAAGCTACTTCCCATTAGTGGACTATGTGCATAAAAAGATAGGAAACAAATGTGATAAATAATAGTACTTACCTACAAGTTCAGTGGTTAGTGAACCTGACTTTTAGGTCTCGGTCGTGGATTCGATTTCCACTTTAGGTAAATATTTATATGACCAGCATAAATAAATGGACATTGCATGGGTGTAAAAAATCTACATATATTAGTGTATATTTATCATGAGCAGGCTTCGTGTGGAGATATTCCGAGATATTTTAGATACTTTAATTGTATTTGGCGTTACTAAAAAAATAAATAAGTGGTAAACAAAATATTAAACTAGCACACCATTTTTAACATATTGGTATGTATTTTTTAATTATTACGGTCTCATAAAGGTGCACTAATATCTATAACACCAAGATTGTGCGCTTATTGCTAAGTGTAAAATATCCCACAGAATATAATATAAATGCATAAGCATTCCATCGTCGTTGTATTTAATTGCAGAATGCAAATACGGAGTCTAGACTAAATAGGACACTAGTGACATCTAGGTTATCGACTCCCGTTTACGGTTGCAATACATATCTGCATGAGGAATGTGTAATTGTCTTAAAACGTCTATTAAACTAGATTTGCACTCGACGTTTCTTGTCCAATTGTAATTTTGTCTTGTCCTTTGGTTAACATGGGTTTCGGATAGAAGAATATTATCGCAAAATAAAATACTGCCCGTTTCTTAAAAGTGCAACAAAACAGGTTAGTTCTACGCTATGAATGTTAGAACTCTAATGTTAGAACGCTATGAATGTTAGAATGCCTGCTTATACCCTGAGGGACCTGGCGTGATAATGTGATAATCATATCAATCAATAATATTCCGTATTTTTTACAAATTTTAGATCAAACTACATCGTGAGCGTTCTATTTAAACGTCATTAAAGATAAAGGCTTAGGTCATTTGGCCATTACCATATTCCCACATAGAATCCCGGGCGTCCGTCCAAGCGGGCCCAAAGACATTCGTCATAACCTATTGCGAAATTGAAGACATTCCGCACCGTTCCTGTAATGGATTTTGTGCGTTTTTTATGGCCGTTTCAGCACATTCATGCGCTCAAGAATTAAATTATCAGCAATTTTGGCGATAAAGTCCATATTTCTTTTTAATATCAAATGTAATGGCAATTGAGTGATGTCCAGGTAGGTATTTGTATAGGATACGAGTATATGGTTGGGATGTCAGTTGTGTGTACTGACGATATATGTATGATTGTATTTAGTAATAATATGCCAATGTTTGCCTCGTTGGTCGTGTTGGTTGCAAGTGCGACTGCCAAACGGGAGGTCCTGGGTTAGATTCCCGGGTTGGGCACTACTAAATTTTCTAATTTAGATTTTCTAGTAGTGGCTTGGAGTCTGGATATGTGCCCGATATATGGCAATAGGTAACTGGTGAAACGTGTGAGTGTTCTACATTCCTCTGCCTAACTCTTCGGGGCTTACAGGCGTGATGATACTTTTTAGTAATAATATTCGAGTTAGAGTCATGTGGTGTGTTTTGTTTATTATAGTGTATTGGGTATTTAGCGATCACTCGGTCACTCAGTCAGTCAGTATTTTAGTAGTCAGTTATTTAGTAAGTAAGCAAGATTAAGTACATGATGAAATTGACGCATTTAACGAAAACATTGGCGAAGTCTATACAGAAAGGAACAAAAGTGTCGGCACAAAGACTTAGGCAGATATATATGTAAAACTATTCAATATGATGTTTTCATCAGTAGTTCACGACTTCACGTGTCCTGAGCTCTGTGGCAGAGACCAACAAGATAATAGGAAATATACAATAACATCTACTCATAAACCCTTTTATCATTCCACTGCTGTACACGGATCTCCTCTTAGAAGAGTTAACGGCCTAGTCTGCCACGCTAACAAAGTCTGTGATTACAAGACAGCAAATTCTTCAACCTGTTAAAAAATTATGTTGAAATTATAAAGCAAGTTTTTATACATATTTGAAATCACTGTCGAACAAACTTGAGGACCCCACTAAGGCGACATAACCACAGTTCAAACTAAAACGCTTCTTACAGATGAGTGTATTTAGGTTTTATAAAAAAACGTTTACTGAAAACAATTAACAATAAGTTCTGAGCAACAAACGTTTCATAACGTAAAGTTTCCAGAGCATTCCTTAAAAACTTCAGCCATTTAAAGAATTCTTCTTGAACACTTACTAGAATAACAAACAGTTATTTGATAATAACTCCGTTTTATTTCTTTGCTCCTAAAATCGAAATTTACTAATATTATCATTATATCATCATGCCATTTCATCTATTGGGTAAGCAGAAAGAAGCAAGTACCAATTAGCTTTATCCTGATGTGCTTATTTTATAAATCTTGACCAAATAGGGAAAATATTGGAAGAAAATTCACTAACTTTTTGAATAAGGGAGGCAACGAAAATGTACTACTTCGTGCAAAAGAACATTGCCGTACCAAAAAATCGTTGAGTACTATAGTTTAGTGGCAAGTGCTTGTCTGCAAGCAACATTGTTTCGTGACAACGACGACGACAAGACGACGTTGATTAATTGGTTTGGTGACTAAGTAATGGTATAACAGTGTGTGAGTTTGAAAAGTATCTTGAAGGTCTATGTGATGTATCATCTCGGTTGTTGGTCTTTGAAGAATATTACGATATCTACAATTTAATATAAAAGCGAATATATTTCATAAACAAGTTTGTTTTAAGACCACTTGCTTGCTATTACTAGATGTAACAATGTAATGACGAAGGAATTTATTGAAAGGAAATCTTAGAATCCTGTGTGAGAGGTCCTGTGTCCAAATGCCAGGTCGCCTGCTGTTGGATTTGTGTAAATTTAAATTAATAACAGTGGGTCGGAGTCTGCATTTATGTATGGCAGGTATGGTAATAGAATCACCACCTATTCCATAGTACGATGTAAACGTAACTAGTGTAACATGGGAGTGTACTATACTTCTCTGCCTACCTCTTCGGGGATTACAGGCGTGATGTTACATTATGTTACGTGTTATGTGTGTGTAGCCTGGCAAACTACATGTGTCCTATATAGGATTGATACAACAGATTGACGACAGTGATGATGGTAACGTTAAAAAATGAAATGAGTTCGAATGTTGCGCAGGAATTACTCGTAGTATGGAATAAGTAAAATAGACTACACGGTAATACTATTCTCGTCAATTTTTGAGTCTCCTTGCAGTGTCTAACTCGATTTAATATCTTTTAACTCAGCTCAGTAGTACTTTGTAAGAGATAGCGCGATTTACACTGTTTATTGAAAAATGATCATTTTAAATTTAATAACGCTTTGCCTTCGCTATCAATGTACAGACGGGAGCCTTTTCATATAGATTTAGATCTAATTAACACTTGTGAAGTCAACGACATTGTAACTATGTATGAGGGATAATTTCAGTTGAATGTCATTTATTAGATACTGAATTACTCAATGAATTCATAAATTCTGTATGCAGATTAATTTTCAGAGAATTGAATAATTTTGCAGGCTTTTAGTATAATCGATTTAAACATCAACTAATTTTCTAAATTTAATTGCCTTCATAAATTTTATTTCGCCTTCGTTTTTTAAACGTAAAAAGTATAGTGCAGACCGTTTCACATGGAGAAAAGTAACTGTTGCTACCCTTTTATTCAGGGCAACCTTGCTGCACCTGCTTTTATATTTGGACTTGCATCTTACAGTCCTGTTTTAATGATTCCGGTTCCAATTTTATTGCCAATTATATTATGTATTTCAGTACCGTTACGCCATTTTGTTACACCTGGTTACATATTGTGCCACTTTTAGAGTATTCCTGGTCAGAATCTTTCGAAATTATACATACATGGTTCTATATTTCCGGTTGACACAATTTATTGTTCATCATTAAAATTAATAATCTTTTTGTTTAGTATAAAGTATGTATCATATTGTTTCATCACATCGCCATCACGAGTGACTTTTAAGAAGTAATAAGAAATAAGAAATTTAAGAAAGTTATAAGAAATTTAATAAGAAAGTTAATCCTCATTAGCTTCTACGTATTGTTAAAGTATTAAACATATGTTCGAACGCAGTTTATTGGTCAATTTCCCACGAACATGAAGTCGACATACTACTGTGAATATTTCCTCTATTCCTAAATATTATGATTTCTTATATAAGATGCGCTTCTATTAAGAGAGTGGAGAAACTGGAAGGAGCGCGGCAAATCTGTGAGGATAGAGATATTTGGTTCTCGGGACTTTCTGCGTACACCGTAAGGGACCTAGCATGACGATATAGATATAATAACTATTATACTAATGTACACAGGTACATTTGACGATTTACCCTCGGTAAAGGCAAAGGTAGATTAAAAAAACTTAATAAAGTAACTAATTTATTTTAAACAAACTCTCAAGCAACGTCTCGTTCGATTCATTTAGCAACTAAAAGCATAATTCAATAAGTGAATGTAGCGACGTTTTCACTAAATGAAAATTGAACGAATGACTGGATGAATGAACATCAGACAGCTAAATTTCGGCGACTCCCAACCTTGCACGCCCTTAAATGGAGCTATTGAATCTGTGGAAGCCGTGTTTCCGAAGCCGAATAATACATGAGCAACAAAAAGATATGTCAAATCAATAACCATCGTAGACGAGTTTGTATTCAACTGCCGACATGTCTGCCTCGCATCAGATGTACAAGTTCCTAACAAGAGGGTACACTACAGTTTTATGTCAAGAAGATCGCTTACGAACCTATTTATTGCCGATACATTATTCTTTGTTACGGGGAAAATTCTCTTTGTAAATGCATTTCTAAGTATTTTCAATGTTATGCACGTAACGGGCTCGTTGGCAAGCTTTTGTTAAGTGCAGCTCAGCAACATCGATGTGGCTTTATCTAGAAAAGAACTCCTACCACATACGAGTTATAAATGCGTTGCTGATGGAGACTTAGCTTCACGAATCTAGCTCTACTATGTATAATATCAGGTGTTAGGGTGTAGGTACCATACACGTTGATACCACTTACATCCTAATTACACATGAACATTACTTAATTCATCCTAATACACACATTTATTGGTGTTGGATATGTGCGTAAGCGGTGCGAGCTACGCCTCGCTGCATTATGTCAAATGTCAATAAAGTCAGTACGCATTTAACTGTCGTGTCTTTTGGTTGTCCCCCCGCGCACCTTAATTGCATACTTAACACGTGGCGACGAGCGAACCTACAAACGTTAAAAAAATGTCTTCAGGTGTAACTTACGGGGTTTTATCCACATTTGACCATCAATCAAATGATTGGAGTACATTTCAATCACGATTAGAGCAGTGGTTCATCGCGAATAGCATCGACGACGACACGGATAAAACCAAAGTAAAACGGCGGGCAATAATTTTAAGCGTACTCAGTGAGTCGACATACAAATTAGCTAACAGTTTAGCCCTGCCTAATAAAATTGAAGAGGTGGACTATCATCAGATTTTAAAGCTATTGGACGAACACTGTACACCAAAGCGCTACGGGTTTGCCGATAAATCCAGTTTTTATTCCGCCGTGCAGCTGTCAGGCGAGACACCAACTGAATGGGCTGCTAGATTAAGAGGACTAGCAGCACGTTGTGACTTCAAGAGTCTAGAGGAAGCGTTGGTAGACCGGTTTATAATGGGCATGTTACCGGGGCACGAGCGAGATAAATTATTTGCTCAAGATCAGCGTGAATTATCGTTGGCGAAGGCGATAGACATGGCGGAGAGCGTTCGTTGTGCGCGCCGGGCGGCCGGGGCGACAGGCGCAGGCGTCGCGGCCGACGCCGCAGCGGCCTGCGTAGAAGATGTGTTCGTTATAGGCCAAGTGAAGTGCAATGTGTGCGGTTATACAAATCATAAAGCTAGTCAGTGTCGGTTTAGAAATTACAAGTGTAAAAAGTGTAACCGTAAAGGTCATTTGCGAAAAATGTGTCGTATCGAAAATAACGTCAACTGCGTAGAGGATGTGAATGAAGGAGACAATAGTAAGTCCATATATAACATCGTTTGTAATAGATCCGAACCTATGGTTGAGCGTGTCTGTGTGGGTGGTATATTTTTAGAGTTTCAAATTGATAGTGGGTCAGCAGTTAGCCTTATTTCTGAAAAAACCTACGAAAATAATTTTAAAAAGATACCATTATCATCTACTGATCAGGAGTTAATGAGTTATACTGGAGATAAAATTAAAGTATGTGGCGTATTAAAGACTCACATGTCGTATAGGAGTAAAACTAAACCCATTGAGTTGTATGTCGTAGGTAATTATAATAATGGCATTTCCCTTTTAGGCCGCGATTTTATGTATATTTTCAAGTTAGAACTGGCACCTGCGGTAAATGCAGTTTTTATAAAAGATAATTCAATAGTGAATGAATTAATATCTATGTTTCCAAGTGTATTTTCTGGTAAGCTAGGTAAGTTTAATAAATATTCCGTAGAACTCAATGTTACGCCGAATTCTAGGGCGATATTTTTTAAAGCTCGATCTGTGCCATTTGCTTTGCGCGTTAAGATCGACAAGGAATTAGACCGATTAATTGAGCTTAATATTTTAAAGCCTGTCGAGCATTCCGAATATGCTTCACCAATTGTACCAGTTTTAAAAAAGGATGGAGGTCTAAGACTGTGTGCTGATTTTTCAGTAACCATTAATAAACAGCTCGTAATAAATAAATACCCGTTACCTACAGTAGACGAGTTATTTTCAAAGTTAAATGGTGGTGTTCAGTTCAGTAAGATAGACCTATCAATGGCGTATAACCAGGTTCCGCTGGATGAGGGTTCACAGGCTCTTACCACTATTAACACTCATCGTGGGCTATTTAAATTCACGAGATTAGTTTTTGGGTTATCGTCGGCGCCTGCGATATTCCAGCGGGCCATGGAAAGCCTGTTGGCTGGCTTGGACGGAGTGGTATTTTTCTTGGATGACATCTTAGTCACAGGCAGAGACCGAGACCAACACAGACATCGGTTAATTTCAGTTTTAAACAGATTACAAGATGCTGGGTTAACCGTACAAGCGAACAAGTGCGAGTTTTTCAAAAATGAAATAGTTTATTTAGGCCATATTATAAATAAAAACGGTATTAGGAAATCACCGGATAAAGTAAAAGCTGTGTTAAACGCATCTAAGCCGGAAAATGTCACACAGTTACAATCCTTTTTAGGCCTTACTAACTATTATCGTAACTTTATACCGAACGCGTCATCAATACTAAGCCCTCTATACAACCTGTTACATAAAAATGTTCAATGGCAATGGAAAAAAGAGCACGACGATGCATTTAAAAAAATTAAAAGTATTATGGCTTCAGATAATGTGTTAGCGCATTTTAATTCCGAGGCGAAATTAATTTTGACTGTGGACGCCTCACCGTCGGGATTGGGTGCAATATTGTCACAGATAGGTGACGATGGGCTCGAGAGACCAGTGTCTTATGCGTCTCGCATTCTTACAGCATCTGAGAAAAAATATGCTCAGATACAAAGAGAAGCGACGGCCATAGTTTTTGGTGTTAAACGTTTTCACCAGTACCTATATGGTCGGTCTTCGCCGTTCATTTTACGTACCGATCATAAACCATTACTGAGTATTTTTGGACCTCGGCGAGGTATCCCTGAGGTGTCCGCGAATAGGCTACAGCGTTATGCAATATTCTTGTCGGCCTATAACTATTCAATAGAGTATATTCGTAGCAAAGATAACAGTGCAGATTTTTTTTCCCGGGCATCGCTATCAACATACGACACCGCGTCGCAAGAGGGGGTGCCGGCCTTAGGGACGCGGGGCGAGGAGGCTAATGAAGACGATCGCGCGGCTTACGTTAACTTCGTGTTACAAGGCGACGCGCCTGTGACGCTGAGTCAGTTGCGCTACGAAACCGATCGAGATCCTCTTCTTATTATGGTCAAGCGATACATAGTGAACGGGTGGCCAAGAAAACTGTCGGATTTGCGATTAAAACCATATTATAATTGTCGTTTACAATTATCGATTGAAAACGGGTGTGTTATGCGAGGGCATAAAGTTGTCGTTCCTGAGGGTTTAAGAAAATTAATTTTTAACGAATTGCACAGCTCTCATTTCGGAATAGTTAAGATGAAAACACAAGCTAGAAAATTCTTGTGGTTCCCCGGTATAGACGCAGAGCTGGAAGGGCTCGCCGCAGCTTGCGCGGTGTGCGCGGCGTTGCGACCCGCTCCGCCGCGCGCCCCGCTCACTCCGTGGCCGTACCCGCCTGAACCTTTCTATCGTATTCATCTTGATTTTTTAGGTCCATTAAATAATCAAATGTTTTTAATTATTGTAGATGCGCATAGTAAGTGGGTTGAATGTTATACAATGACAACAACATACGGTTCGAAAGCGGTCATTAGTAAACTATGCGATTTTATGTCTAGATTTGGTATCCCCAATACATTAGTGAGTGATAATGGTACCTCTTTTACCTCGTTAGAATTTAAGAAGTTTTGTAAATTAAACGGCATTAATCAAGTTTTTTCACCAGCGTACCACCCGGCAAGTAACGGCCAGGCGGAGAGTATAGTTAAAATAGTGAAAAAAAGGTTAAAAGCGGTAATCTTAGACAATCAAAATAAAAAGTTGTTATGTGAGCAAATTTCAAAATTTTTGTTTGACTTTAGAAATTCTAAGAATAGTACCACACAACAATCACCAGCAGAAATAGTTTTCGGTAAACTTTTGCGCTCCAGACTAGACCTATTGCAGTCTACATCGTCTCCTCCATCCACAGAGCTATCGCGTACGGTTGAGCATTATCAGAGTTTGCAGGCTAGCGGGTATAAAGGAAAGGAAAGATCTGATTTTAAAATTAACGAGGCTGTGTATGTAATTAAAAACTATATAAACAAAAAAATTAATTGGACTGAAGCTATTGTTAAAAAAAGATTAGGCAAAGCTTTATATTTAGTATTTATCCCAAGTATGGATTTAGTAACAACACGACATTTAAATCAAATGAGGCCAAGAGTCGCAATAGAAATGGGAAATAAAGTAAGGAAGGACTGGGACGCAGACGTGATCCCCGATATTCAACATCTGGATGACCCCTTGAGGGAGGACCGAGTTGACGGCGACGTATCACAGGCCAGGCTCCAGACGCCGTCATCTTCTTGTAGTGAGGAGGAAGAGTGGGCAGATGGAACTCCGACAGCGGACCCCGTAAAGCTACGACGGCGCGAGTTGACTCCCACTCAATTTTAATTATTGCATCATCTTGTTTGTAATTAACTTTAGGTATAATATCAGTTTAAAGGGGAAGGCACTGTTGGATATGTGCGTAAGCGGTGCGAGCTGCGCCTCGCTGCATTATGTCAAATGTTAATAAAGTCAGTACGCATTTAACTGTCGTGTCTTTTGGTTGTCCCCCCGCGCACCTTAATTGCATACTTAACAATTTCAAAAACAATAATTTTGTATATTATCAATATTCGTTTACTACAATATTTTATAATGAAAATCTTAGTATTTTAATACATGAATTTAATATCATTATATCATGCATGTTGACATTATACTGTCAATGTTAGAAGCACATTTAATTCTAACAGTGAGAATAGTAGGTAAAGTTGCTATAGTTGGACTTGTCTATCTCGTTAAAAATATTACTTTCAAGTAATAGAAGCGAAGCAAAAAATAATCAGTGTTCTGAAACCACAAAGCGAAAAACGAAATGAACGAGTTAATGAACAGGTACTTTGAACTGTCACCTTTACGAGTAGGTACGTTAAAGTACTTTGGCGAATGCGTTCCGTTACACGCAGATCAGCATTATTATCATATCACAACGCCAGGTTCTTTACGAGGTAGGGAAAAAGTACCGAGTGCCAAGTATATCTATCCTTACACATCTGATGTGTTTTCAAGTAAATAAATTCAATATTATCCAATACGATATAGAAATCCATCATCGATCTATGTACGAACGTAAAATATGGAAATCTGATTTTCATGGCTCGCAACGATATTCGATGCAGAGATAAAATTTATTATCGAGTGCATAAATTTAGGTATTTTTCCACGAACCAGTACATGTCTGTGCATTTACTATTTCTTACTTCTCTCAATACTTGTGTATTGTTTACACGTACTAAGAAGCGTTTGAAAAGAGAAACACTATGTAGTTTCTAAAAGCGCTTTTCCTTCAAAGAAAGTAATTTATGTCATGGTTCACTGAATCTACATCCGTGGATCTACGAACAATGTATAATCTCTTTGTGTTGACCTCCAAATAATTTCCACTTCTGTGCCTCTTCTTTCACTCGCCTATCTATGTATTAAAGCTTTGCTATTTATACGAGTTTTCAGGGTTGCCACAGCATTTCTATTATAAATTTTCAATTATTTTACTTATTGTTCCAATCAATCGTTTACTTAAATTACCTGCGCTAACTGTTATAGTGATCAACTCAAAGTAGAGAAAGCTTTATGTAGATGTGTATAGATTGAAATGTTATAAGCACTGAAGGCTTATAGTCCTGACACAGTTGCAGATTGCAAATGATCTGTAAAGTTAAGCAACGAAAATTTAGTGTTAGATAGTGGTAGGTTTAATGGTCGCTATTGTTACTATACAGTCACGCATAGCCTTTAAGGGTTAGGTAGAAAGTACCCAGTGCCAAATATCTCGATACTTACATATCTGACATGCTTCTTCTGCATTAGCCAATCACTTTCTTCATTTACGTCCGTCGATTTCGGACACTTCTGACGCCCCAATTAACTAGTGTCTCACTTATTTAGTACTCGTAAATATGCCTGGGCTTTTTTTTATTAAATTGAAACTTCTCATATACGTGGCACTATTATAGATTGATAATAGTATATATACATAAGCGAAGTGGCCACCCTAATACAAATGCAGAGCTACCGACTTAACTATTTTTAAGCACGAACGCCTATACCAACGAGTCGCGATCACGGAACTGATTCACGGTCTAGCTCACTTAAACTCCCCGTACATAAATCACAAACGCTTTCATTTACGTAAAAGCTGTGTCGTCTCGACATTTACGGCGGACCGCCAGCGCTCAGCGGCAAGCCCTCGAGCTGGTAATAATTTTAAAGGTCGTTATACTCGTAACTGTACGTACATATGTCTAAACATAGAATTGAATAGGGATATTGTATATCTTTGAACAGTTATATAACGTATTGTAAAGGTTATATCACAGTATAAAAGGTGAAGCTCGAATCTCAAAGCACATTTTCTAAGAAACCTTAGTTCAATAGTGGATTGTTCTCGAATGATTATATAAACGTACCTATTTCTGTAAAGACAGGTTCAGATCACTCTAATAGTTGCGTTGCTCTAGCGTAGACGTAGACAGGCGTTACATGACGTGGTGTAGGCATTACATAACGTAGACATAGAAATTACATCACGTAGACATAGACATTACATGATAAAAACATACTCGTAGACTTAACATGACATAGACAAAGATATTACATGTTGAATTAGTAGATTAGATGATACGACGGCAACCATCGTTTTGGTATTACTAATATTAATAACCAAATCATTTGCGATAAGAAAATTCTATTTTTGGTTTTATTAGAAAATTATCAGTACAAAAGAATAGAAAGCTATAGGTGGACCCGTCGTGGAATTTTCATTCGAGTGAAAGCAATTAACGCCAAATAATTGAAATTCAATTTCAGATAAATTAATCTTACTTTAGAATGTACATACCAAGAAATTAATTATCTCCGTAGACGTTAGATATGTATTTTTCTTTCACTTGACTAGTAAAGGAAAAGAATGAAAGGGAAGAAAAAGCTCACCTTTCACCAATTCAATACAGTGACAATTATATAAGACCCTGTTTTAGCGTCGAACATACAACGCGCTAGCCATAAGAGGCGTGTCGGTAAGAAACATTGGTTTTAACCTAGCCATGAAAGGCGAGATTATTATAAAAATTGGCTTTAATGTAGAGACACGAGGCGAATCTATAAACAACACTTGTGGCAAAAGGCACGTCTAAAAGAAGCGTTGGCTCTAGCAGTACTAATTACTTAATTGCAACTACCAATAACAATTGCGACTGCCGAACGGGAGGTCCTGGGTTCGATTCCCGGGTAGGGCACTACTAGATTTCCTTGTAATGGCTCGGAGTCTGGATATGTGCCGGGTGTATGGCAATAGCCTCACCACCTATTCCATAGTGCGACGTAAACGTAACTGGTGAAACGTGGGAGTGACATTCCTCTGCCTACCTCTACGGGGATGACAAGCGTGATGTTACGTGATGTTACGGAACTACCAACGAATCAAATACACATTTACATGTATCTTATAATAGTCAAAGCAATATATTATAGTAGTCAATTTGAACAAAAGCAATGTGGTTTTTATTTATTTGAGCAAACAACCTGCCAGTACAACCACCGCCAACGGATATAAACCTGCCACCTACTTCTATCAGAACCGTTAGCATCTAATAGTTTGGTTAACTACTACTTGTTATATGACAATAACATAAATCCTCAATCACAATCCTCAATTTCAATCCAACGAACACGCCATTCCGAGTCGTATTTATATTCGTTATCCGACTTTTCATCGACAGCTCTACTGAGTTCTTCCATTATCGACTTAACAGCTTGGTTCCGTCGAGAGGTTGCAAACGAATATGACCTTTCGCGCTAATCACGTGTAAATACTCGTTCCATCATACATACGGATGTAGGAAGGGCTGAATTGGTTCGTAGGCGGGGAAAGATCACACCGTCACAATATTTGGTCGGTTTGGGTCAAGGGCGTAGCCTGTTTCCGCTTCCGACGCGTCCTTGGACTGGCCTGGAACGGCTGCTTTCGCAAAACGATCGCTTGCAATATGCCTTGAATTTTTTTATGCCGATATTGATGACGACTCGTTCAACACACTGTAATACTCCGGATCACGTAGAAGATATGTTCATAAGAATATAATAAATAATACAATACTTAATAATTACTGCAAATCAACAGAGATCATATGAAGATACAAAAAAGTATAATAGATAATTAAAAAAAAACAATTAACCGAGGTAAGAGCTAGATTAAATCCTTTTATGAATGATTATTTAACAAATAGTATAATTAGTAGTATAAAGCATATTAGCATTGAAATATACCAACGGAACGAATACTCTCTAAATATAATATGACATGTTTTAGACGTGAACTGTATGCTGACTGATGTTGGTACACTCAAAAACTTTACATTTTTCAATCTAAATCAAACTACAAATGTATCTACGAAATAATTCAGGACCTACACCTAGTTTAGTTTAAAACATAGACCGTTTCAATAGTTATGCAAGCCACGATTCACACAAGCGACAACCGAACACGTGAAACATCGGACCAATCACTCCATGTTCGGGAGCAGTCTATTTGAGTTCACGTGTTTTACAAAAAACACTTGCTTTAAAAAACTACTATCCAACTATCGAAATCGACAGTAACTTTTGTTAAATATATAGTAATGATAACGTCTACTTATTTGTTCCATGTTGTGTTTTAAGTGTTTTAAATTTAGACTCTTAAACATTTCATTAAGAAACGATTATGTCATAACGTTGTCTACCTTTTTCACTCTGAATAGCGTTCAATACAACGGATTTGATGTAGTAATAAGACAAAGGTTTTTAAGCATAATCATCACTATCGTCTCATCATGCGACTATTGTAGTCCACTGCTGGACATAGGCCTCGCCTGAGGGGCAATGCCCATAATCCCCATGCTGGGCATGCCGGCTGGGAATCGTAAAGCACAGCTTCTCGCACTGCTTACACTGCTACAGATTCACCCGTGCCTAGTCAGCCTACACTACATGGTGATCATTTTGTAGCTAGCGACTCTTCTGTCGTGTAGCAAGATACGCCGCAAGCAGTTGAGAGTAGCAATTAGATAAGCAATCTGATATTGTACAGGTAGTGCTCATAATCCTAATAAACGATCTAATTGAAATTGTGTATTGATATTTCGTGATCCATAACAGCATCAGAACTACGGAAAACACTGCGAGAGCGAGTCCACAAATATTATTGAAAATAAATGTAAATAAAATTCGATTTTCGTTCAAGGATTTAATTCGGGTTTCATTCAATTGTATACGTATGACGTCGTATTGACACTTGACATACGTAACACATTTGAAGTAAGCCATATGTACGAGTATGGCTGCATTCCACTAAGCATTCACAACGATCACGCACGCGACCACTGATTTTACTGTTCCACAAAGGCCCGAGCGTTGAGATCGTAAACCCAAGTGGAATGGATTATGGGGCG
>DWDV01000298.1:0-18277 GCA_018245615.1 Mimoniades ocyalus | reverse complement strand
TTTACTTGGCTTCTAAAGCCAAGGAGTAAATCATCATTACAAATTATTGTTAATAATTAATTTATGTACTTAGAATTTATGTAGGTACCTATTTTGAATAATAAAACTGATGTCAAAACAGTCAGATGTGTATTTTCTTTCAAATTTCGAATATTTTGACAATGTTTATAGACAATCGCTTATAGAGCAGAAAATATCGGTATATCAACATATCGATATTTTTTAGTCGATATATATCGATATATTTGAAAAAAATCGATACGATATATATCGATGTATTTTTTCCCATTCGCCCATCCCTAGTGTACATGTACGTACAGTACAGCGGGTGTGCAACAGACAAGATGTCACTAGTGGTAATGTCAATGTCAATATATCAATACAAAATGACAACTGACGTTCACAGCTACGAGAAAAAAATTGATTTGTGCTTTGTGTCATCTACTGTTATGGTCATTAATTAACAACATAAATACTAATGGGAATTTCTTGAAGTATTTAATAACTACTAATCCTTCACCGATCTTATTCTAATTTTTAATACATTTTAATGACAGCATGAATAACATTGTTCCTTTAGTAGTTTAATTATATTGAATTATAACGGTAATTTAACTTTCCAAAATAAATAAGTTATCATCCAATGTCTCCTGTGTTTGGCTAAATGAACTTGACCTTAGTTCAACAGACTTTCATACCAAGCTCAAAAATTAAATAATTTCATACGGTACAAGGATTAAAATAAAATACTATAGATGTATATAGTTGCTTTATTTAGTTCAGTTAGGATAATGTGACCTTAAATACTAAAATAATTGGTATCAGCCGTAACTAATGTAAAAGAAACAAGACGTGTAGCAAGCCTTAATATTAAAAATTACACTGGTATTACCGACTCGTAATGAAAAATTACGATTTGTACTTAAACCATAAAATATATTATCGCAAGAAAATTTGCGAGAAGTAGCTGCATGCATAGTTCTAAATAAATTGAGTTTTAAAATAATACGGTACAGTGTAAATCATATTCAATATTTATTTTATTTGAATAAACATATTATGAAAATGTACAATTAAATCGAATTGATTGATGGACTGTTAAAAAAATTATAATTATTTACAATAGAGTGTATTCAAGATTGACAAACACTGCACCGGATGCCTTTAATATAAAGAAATACAGATTTATTCGACACCAGGGCAATGTAAAGTTGCCGTGTTTATAAATAAGCTAGGTATGGTAACATAATTTTTATACTAATTATTAAGCGTGCATAAAATTAATGCAATTTAACACATTAAAATGGTATACATGTACAAATTAATGCAGATTCTTATGAAAATTTCAATTGACTTGTGATATTAAACTTTATTTGTAAATAAAATTTATTTCATTATGTTGTTATTTAACCTTAATCTAGGGTTATAGGGAGCGGACGTAACGCCATACTAGTGGCTGTTATGTAATAATTTCGCAAAATTTGTCAGTCTTACACGAGGCACCAATGTTCAACAATACTTTTATTACGATTCTATACACTGTGGCCCTATTTCTTGTACAATGTGTTAAATTGGCACATAGTTCAAATTTATTGTCTAACGTTATTACTTTTCACACATTTTTATCAATTCCATTCTGGCATATTATATTTTTCATTTATCATTATCATAAATTTATTTTAAATTCAAGTGAATATACATATATATTATGTACTTAAACAATATAAAAAAACTTTAGTAAATACTTCGAAAATCACATAAAACGTAGTATTTTCAATTTTCACATATATTAAAATACTGTATTCATTCCTATCTAAGCTATGTCTATGTCTCAAAACATTCATTCCCTTTTGTTATATGGCAACCACAAATTTTGAGACTTGGGTTATATAAATATTTAAAATTTTATTACTGTATTACGAAAAACAATCTTAGCTAGGAAAGAAAAAAACACTCACTCCAAATGCAAGTGCATGCTGCACTTTTAAATATAAAATATTTCATCACATCATGCATTAATTTACCTCAATAGGCCATACTGAGACTGATGAAAAAAAATGAAAAATAACAAAGGATTGATTATGAATAAAAATGAACCAATCCGATATTCATACCTCTTTAAAAACCAATAAACACAATTCACCCAACAGTATTGGCTGGTTTCATAAAAAAATTAATTATAAAATCCATACTGTAATAATCGATGACCACAAAAAAAAACTGCTCGGATCAGGTTAGAACCCATTACACGCCGGCAGCCGCGCGTGGCTGGCGCGTGGCTGGCGCGTGGCTGGCGCGTGGCTGGCGCGTGGCTGGCGCGGTGACGTCACTCCAGGTACTCGGTGTAGCCCTGCGCGCCCGTGAAGATGACGTCGATCCAGACGCGCGCGGCCTCGCCCGACGGCGCCAGCAGCTGGTAGCGGCGCTGGCGCGTCTTCACGATGAACGTGGTCTGCGGGCTGGGCGAGCGCGACGTGTTGCCGTGGTCCAGGTACACCTCCTCTATCACCTGCGACGGCCACTATACTATATCTCCTACCATACGAGATGGGGTAAGGCTGTAAGCTCGGCGCCCTCTGCCCACCCCGTGAGGGATGTGGCTTGAAGATGTACATGTGTATGCACTATAAAGGACCACTTGTAGAGATCTCAATAAGAGATAAGAAATACCTATGTGTAAAATTACACATTGTTTCTGTTATCTTTTCAATGTCCCGAACCGTTAAACTTAAACGCAATAAAATCAGCAACGTGAGAGACGATGGTGCCGCCTTGCTCTACACAGTCCCCCCCCTCTTCTCCCCCCCTCGGTACCTGGAAGTAGGCGCCGCCGCGCGGCTTCTTCTCGCTCTTGTCCCAGTAGTACACGAACGTCTTCGTCTCCCGGTCGAACACGAACCACCTGCCGGCAACGAGCGCCGCCGTCAGCGCTACTCTCGCATGGACCCGCCTGTCTCCTCTCAGAATGAGAGCGACTAAGGCCGTGATCTACTTCGCTATTAAAGTGCGGGTTGACTGTACAATGTTCTAATTTTAGTTCAAATAAATATACTCTAAACAAATTCTCTAATTCTACCGTTATCGTCTTTTCTCGAGATTTATTCTTATTCTCAGAGTGATTAACTTTGGTTTCGCTAAGGAAGTCTCACGAAGGTTGACTGCGTGTTTCAATTAAAGAAATATGTAACATATGCTCAGTAAATTTACTCTATTTTGATCTTAATACTAATCAAAAATGAAGATGATTAGAAGAATGAGTGATTTAGCAAACAAAAAGAGATTCATCACCTCTTGGACCAGGTGTGGAACTTGGCGCCCAGCTTGTGCAGGTAGCCGCGGCACGACGTGGGCGACACGGTCACGTAGGGACACACCTCGAGCTGGTGGCCTGCGGGCCGAGCGGACATGTGACCGCGGCGGTCAGAGAGCGAATGTGGTAAGTGTGAAGAGAACCATTAATTAGAAGAAGTACAAAGGGAGCACACCCTACGTGCTTCTGATTGAGATATATGTACGTTATTGGGTGGTGTCAGTGTAGCGCGAAAAGGATTGCGCGTGATGATACTGAAACTGATAGCAATAGGTGCAGTGTTAAGCGCTCACCGGCGGACTCCACGTGCCGGCGCAGGTCGAAGTCGTCGCGGTCCACGGGCAGGTAGCGCGTGAGCGGCCGCTGCCACTCGCCCGCCGCCACGCCGCGCCGCGCGCGCCGCGCCCCGCCCGCGCTCGACACTGCGCCACACGCTCATTGTTCATTATAATTATAATAATCATCACCATCATTCGTTTTCTCGTTCCAATTTTGAATTCGTTTTCTCGTTCCAATTTTGAATGCGTTCCAATTTTGAATGCGGGTCACCTTTCGGACCTACATAGGACTAGCTTGGCAAACTGTGGCTTTAACCCTTCTCACTCTAAGATGAGACCAATGTCCAACAGTGAAATTATTATTATTTAAATATAATATTCATACGTACGTATGTTGTCCCTGCTGAAGTCGGACGCATGGCTGAGCGGCCTGCTGTCGTCGCTGCGCTTGTCCTCCTCCGTGGACTCGGTGTGCGAGTTGCGAACTTGCAGCTGGTGGGGAACGAGTTATGTACTGCTATTACTAGGGCTGAACGCGTATTCAAAAATATTACCATTTTAATCATACAATATTACTTATCACTGACAACCCTGGTTGTATATATTGTATTGTTGAATAGATACAATATTTATTATATATTATTGACAATCCTGGTGATTCCATTTCCCCTCCCGCCATCTGATTCTAGTCACTAATATCTATCGCTCTTAAACTTGAACTATCGACATACATATATTTTTGCTACACACTTATAATATACACAATAATTCTGTAAGTTCTAGAGATAGATATGGAGGATATAACACACGCTGGCTTAAAAACAATGCGCAACGTTACGGACGCCTCGTGTGCCAGCACGGAGGTACTCACGAGCAAAGGCTTGGGCGAGCAGTCCAGGCGCCAACGGGAGCTCTTTATGAACGTGATCCACATGGACATACTGACACTGGCATTTATATATGGAAATAACTATATAAAAGTACTACAATGTTTAAACTCTTTGTTGTTCACTGAATTGGTGATCGGATTAAATTTGAAGTCCTAAAATCGTGTCTGTATAGTGAAGAATATGATTTTTTTTAGAAATCTTCTAGGTGAAATTGGAGAAGACAGGTGACGAAGAAGAAGAAGGTGAAGAATAATGTGAGGGTGAAGAAGGTGAACTTTTATTAATCGATACATTGCATAAGTATTATTATCAGATTCTCAATCGTTGCAGAGCTTTTTGAAATATTTTTGAAATATTTACTTGTGTCGTCACGCCTCTTGGCAGACTATGAATACGTAACTGAGTGACAATACGATTCATTCAGTTGAATATTGGAAGCAAGTGGAGATAAACTACAGTGCTACCCAAGAGGAGATACTGCGAGGTGTGCCCTGAACGTGTCCTTAATACACCAGCAATACTGTACAACAATCCAATGTGACATCGGCATACGTTATTAGCGTTATTTTACGACTATTTTTCGTCTATACGTTTCGTACCTTTGACAGACTGTTAAATAAAAAGGGCTGATACAAAGTTGATTCCTTAACTGGTAGTTTATAGCATATCGCTTGAGGTAAAACGAGTGCCTAAACATGCAATGTAATATTTGATAAAGCGATCCTCAAAAAAAAAAGGATTTGCACTCCAGAAGTGAACACTCGCAACATCGGGCAGTAAATTGATGTCGTAAAAAATTCATACTCGTGTTTATGATTTATGCGCTTGAAATTATACAATTCCGAAGTGTATTTTTCGAGTGTATCATTAAGTAGATGCAAATTACTTTCACATCAAAGGGAGTTGCCGCTTGTTTTGTATTCGGTGGTCAGCGCAGCCGTCGTAATTGTACGTCGTAAATAATCAGACGGCAACCGGCCCAAAAGCTAATTTATTGCTCCGCTTCCCATATCCAACACATGTCGACTAACACCGGTAATAATTTCAGAAGGTCATTATGCTATCTGTCTTTCTCTTGGTCTCTTTTCATTTATTGAAGTTTGGCAGTCAGCTGTATGAATCTGTCCATCTTCATGGAACTGCTATCTACTTATGTTTAATTAACGTTCCACTGTGCATTAAATGATAATTTATTGAAATTCCCATTAACTAGTATGCCGATAGCACTCCCCAGCAGCTGCAGAGAATGCATGTGCATCACTTAATTTACAGCCGAGGCGTTTTGTTTGACATTTAGTGACATAAAATGTAGTTATAGCGGAATCATTTATGCTAATTTCGCTGCAAGGACACGAAAATGAAACTATAACAATAAAAATATCTTGCCAGTTCTCCACACACGGCCATCTGTCCCAGAGCAAACATCGACGGAGCTTGTGCTATGGTAAACGGACGGCTGATAAACTACATAACGCATATGAAAATATATTTATATAAACCGCAAACACAGAAATAAACACTTTTGCTCATCACAAAAATATTTAATTCTGAATGGGAATCGACCCTCGGCACAACAGTGGCTTCACTAACCACTGCGCCAACAGGACAGTCAAAGTGACTGGAATTGTGTTATTCCAGGAGTCTGCGATTCAAATCCAGGCACGTACGCGCGACCTCGTAACGTTCTCTAAGACGGACTCGAGCTTGAACAATGCGCTAGAATTAGACTTTGTCCTTCTGAATCTTACGACAAACAATGAAATGTTAAAAGGCTTGACGATAATAATAATAATAATAAACACGTTGATGATAATAAACACGATAAGTGTGATAATTAATTTAACAATACACGCATAATTTATTTTGATGTTATAATATTACGGTCTAATTAGTTTACAAGTGATAAACAAGGAACCGACGACTGACGTACGCTCCTGTCACATTCTGGCCGCACGCCAAATTATTCGCGACGACACCATCGGACGCTGTCATCTCACTACGGCGTACGATCCAGTGCACTTTCAACCTAAAAGTGTCAACGTTAGATAACATGTAGACGGTCGTCCGTAAACTGAAAGGGTAATAGCCGATGAAGTGTCAAACTAAAATTCCGCGTATTTATTAAAACACGAGCCGGTTACATTTATAGCTTTATGAATATGTTATATTAGAAATATTCAGCAGACGGTGTTTTGATAGTTAATACAAAAAATGGGAATTCATATAGGACTGAACCAGTGGAATAAGAATACGATGATGATTTAAGAATATTACCACTGACACTACTGGCACCACTGGCAATAAACTCATAACTTATTCCTGTGAAATGTGGGAGTGTACTACACTCCTCTGCCCACCTCTTCGAGGATTACAGGCGTGATGACACGTTATAAGAGTATCACCTTAACTGGAGCCATCATCTAAGTTTGACAATAGATGGATCATTGACTAACAAATTAAAGCTACGCAGTGAACACGTTGCAACATCTGTATATTGTAGACTTATGAGAGGAATACGGAGATACAACTGCCTTTGTCTAGACGTAAGAGTATGTAATTGAATTGTATTGTCATAGTATTTTGCACCCGTACGGAGTCTCTAGTGTTTTAATAAAGGACGAACTATGGTTCCAATTATATACGACAACTTATTTGCACGTTTATAACCGATTTTGTAAAAGGCAGCTGTTATCTATTCGGTGTTGTGCAATGTCTGCTCTTGTTGTGAATCCAATTGTGATAATTCTTTATTAGATTTTCGTCTATCTCAACACCATCATCAGAAATGCAAGAAAATTGTTACTTTTATGTAACAATTCATTTTAGTATTAAATTAGAATTACAGTATTTTGTAGTTATTTTGTCTACTGTCAATTCTGAGAAATAAATATTTTCTAGCGCCCTCCGAATTTACAGTATTTTAAATATACCTACTGTGGCATACGAGTTCTTCAGAGTTAAAAAATGAAGGAGCAAAGATATAAGCAAAGATCATAATATTATATGACCCTTCCTGAAAGTTTCCAGCGCTAACAAGGAGCTGGTATCGTCCACTTTGAGAATTATATTGGATGTGTTTAATATTTCAGTGTTTTTCGATAACATCCTCATCTATAAACTGTTAAATCACAACGTCAAAACAATCCGGCCTTGGCATCGTTTCTACACACCAAAACACCGACGACCGTCTATTCTAATCTGAACACAATTTTCTTTTATTTCTATCCCAACGTACACGCCCAGTTGAATCAGAAAGACATTACATGAAAATGTACACATTTTAAATACATGGTTCTCTGTCTATTAAAATTTATTTATTCATCAAAATTTATTTATTTATTCATCAAAATTTATTTATTTATTCATCAAAATATATCTCACGTGCCTCCATTTTATGAAGTCATGGAAACATCAATAGGATAGATACATTTCACATACAAAACGTTGTAGATTCATCTGTTGGACAATAAGTTACAGCTTGCGTTATTGATCGCTTACTACTTTGACGTCCTGCATCATCATCATCATCAGCCTATTGCTGTCCACTGCTGGACATAGGCCCCCTTAGGGGCTATGCCCGTAATTCCCACGCTGGGCATGCGGGTTGGAACTACGTCCCGCATATTGAGAATCATTTTCAAATCAATTTAATAAGGTCTTATGCAAAAGAGAATTATTTACGACCACATATTAATATTAACATCAATCACTTGATCGTACCACTGTTTTATACAGGTCCCCTGTACGAATAGGACTGTAGGGCCATATTCTGCCACACTGGCCAAACGTAGGTTGGCACACACGCAAATGCCATTGCGGAACAAATAATACATCTTGCTTTTAACGGCCATTTAGAATTGGTGTAAAATTATGTCAATATTTTGAGCAACTCGCATGTGAGAATTCCACGCTGAGTTAAGTCATGCCGACGACAATCCATTCCAAAACGCCCCAACCAATCATGATACTGTTAGGCAAACTCGGTGTCTATCGATAAGTACAAACATATATCTTGTAAGCAGGGGTAAATAGGCTTTGTTCAGACGTGCGTGGTCTTTCTTAGGACGCATTAGCGCTTCCCATCAGACGAGATCGCGCCCAAGCGCTAGCCTGTCATGCATGAAAATATTAACGAAGCTTTTGTTATGCGTTCAGTTACGTACTGTAACTTTTTATACATCTATTCTCTTTAAACAACGCCTTCGCGTCAATCACAAGCGACCGCGCGTCTGAAATATGCTCGCGGTTGATGGAATTTAAGAATGTATAGGAAGCCGAAGTGAATTTTTCGATCAAAAACGCTCATTTATAACATTCATTCATTCGGAATGATTGTATTTAAGAAGCGGGAGAAACGCATAAATCTTTTAAGGTGACGATGGCACTGATTAATAATGCAGACGTATTTATAGCTTTACGTAAGTTGAACCACGTAGCAGATAGTAGCGAGTTAAAAAAACAAAAATATAATAAAAACCATGCGAATGATCAAGAGAGAAAAAGACAGCGATAAAAGACACCAAGCGATAGCGAATATGTAAAAATTTGGATGAAAACTGTTGTGGTCAAAATCAAAAGAAAAATGATAAGGAATACTTGAAAAAATTCAATTGGGTTCTTGAAGGGAATATTGTAAATTGTAAGGTTAAGACAATTTGCGTAATAAGTAGATAGTTTGCTACTCAAATAGAGTGCGCTAGGCGCCGGCTAGATAAAGGCAAGATAACAAAGTACACTGACAGTGCGATCAGATTGCCACTAGGTGAATAATGTAGAGACTAAGGTATGTCACGAGAATGAGACTATTGTTCTACAATACTGATTGTTAATGTTTTAGTAAATATGCAAAGTGAATTTTCGAATACGAAATTAAATTAAAGTACCAGAATAATTCGTATTTATCTTGCACCTTGAACACCAGCTTGTGTTAGTATAAGTTGATAAACAATGTTTTCGTGCGATGCCAACTTTAGCAATTATTGTTCTAAATTATAT
This sequence comes from Mimoniades ocyalus, assembly GCA_018245615.1. Lineage (NCBI taxonomy): Eukaryota > Metazoa > Arthropoda > Insecta > Lepidoptera > Hesperiidae > Mimoniades > Mimoniades ocyalus. The sequence goes on along the minus strand of DWDV01000298.1, from coordinate 8,804 downwards.
CAAGCGCTTTATAACTATATAATTCAGGCCTTTCTCTTATGTTAATATGTCAGTACCACTAACTGAACATTTTTCTCATTACATAAAAGTACTTTGCTTTGAACAAGCATTCATAGCATTCTATGCACAATTGAATTACATTGAAATTTATTCAATATAAGAACGATTGCTATACGGAAACGAAGTTATTCGTTTGTGTATGGCCGATTAGTGCAATTGTGTTAGATATATTCAATATTTAATATATCTAACACTTTGATACATGTGTGCGTGTTTACTGGCTTGCGTGTGAGCGCGCTCGCCTTCTCACAGCAAAACTCTGAGTAAAACAAAGATGCCGTATAAACGCTACTGTTTCTACAATACAATTTTGTACGTTCGCAGATTTGATATCAAATGCCACGGTGTGAAATTGGTTCAAAAAACTACAATATATGTATGTGTCACATAGATAATGGGTACTCGAGATAAATAGTGCATAAATATAGAAATATTTTGACCCAGTTGTGGATTGGCATGTTTGGTGGTCTATATGTTCGGTAGATAGCCATCAAATGTAAAATGTATAATACGCGAAAGTTTACAAGCCACAATATTAAATAATAATAAATAGTATGTCATCACACCAGGACGCACACCAGGACGCACACCAGGACGCTCACCAGGACGCACCCCAGGGTGCATGAAAGGAGCCTCTACGAGCGGCGACTATGTTTGATGAAGTACGAACATATACTGCCCGGCGCACCCTGGACATTGCGACTAATCCTTTCACCACGATGGCTGATCACTCACAATCAGCTATCGACACGAAGAAGAAGCAGAAGAGGACCAGGACCGCTGCGGGCTAGGCAGAGAGCATTGAATGTCAAACATATTTATCTATCCTCACAGAACTGAAGGGTTTATTCTACATTCTTCACTCCGCATAATAAATAACAAAAACAAATATTTCACACTAGCCTCCGAATAAAGAACAAAACGACATCAAGTCATAGCTATAATACACCGTGTATCGGAATGCACCCGGACGCAGCCGCAACGCCGAACTTCCGTTTATTACGAGCAGTGCGTCGAACGGAACGTGGTGTTTTCCAAAATAAACACGTGCGCCGTGTGACGGTGTGAGACTTTATTGTTGGATGAAGTGAAAAGGAGACAGATGTGATATTACTGTATGCGTTATTGGTATGAAGTGACGTAAGGAAAAAGCATTATTTTATCTTATTTTATTATAATATATTATTACAAAAATGATGAAACGTGGGAGTGTACTACATTGAATACTGCACTATTATTTTGTATCCATAGCGAATACAGCAATAGATTAATATAACATCAGGTCTACATAGATTCGAAGGGGTAGGCAGGGGAGTGTAGTACTCCTACGATTCACCAGTTGTGTTGTATGTAAAGCGATAATATAAGTAGCCTTATAAACATTATTAAGTGAAATTGGGCCTGTTTCATAGCTGCTCGTAATTACGAGAAAGATAGTTATTTATGCTTGAAATGTGATTACGAGTTCGTTTACACTATTCTATGGCAGCGGAAGAAAATAGCAGGAATGTAAGTAAATTATATCCGTTAATTTTCTGACGATAAAAAATTCATTTCCTATCACAAATTAGAAACATTTAAAATTTCATCTGTCTTACTATTGGAGTTTAATGCAGTATGGTAGCGGAGTATTATGGACAAAACAGATTTAAAATATATTATTATTAATATCTTGCATATAATTCAATATACCGACACGACTACGAAACATTAGCTTGAAACTGAAACTCTATAAACACTGGCATCTGATTATTGGAAATAAATAAAAAAAAGGAAAACACTTCAGATCACTGAGTCACGCGCCGCGACGCGAGCGCCAATCAATCTGTCAAATTTTAAATTTCGAAGCGCGGACTATTTCTCTTCACACGACCATAACGCCCTTGACTGCCGTCGGGCGCGCAGTCAACACTACACTGACACTTGTAACGGTGGACCCGATATAAAACAGTTTATTTTTGTTTTGTGAAACCGTGGGCGGAACAAGTTGAATGTGTTAAACGTTGAGGGATATGTTTGACAAAATGCGTATTACGGGAAACGAGTGAATTATGCGACGATATGTAACAAAAACAGCAAATTTATAACAATTTCTAGCCGCAACTTCGCTAAGGGTCCAGTGCGGAAAGTATTTCAGACTGCGTATACAGCAGCAATGGGCAGTGCGAAAAGCTATTCAAATTCAAATTGCGTGTATTCAAAATTGATTCCTTAGAACACTTTTTGTGCGTCAACATGAAACTACCATCGCCTCGGAAAATTCCTCGCTATGGAGAAGAAGCGGCGAAAGAAGCTCCATAGGTGTACTTATGCATATTTTAAAAAAGTACATATTTATACTAGAATATTAAAGTATGAACTAATTTATTGTGGAGCTGGAGTTACGTGATACCAAGCTTTGTAACAGGCTTTTTTACTTTAAGGCTGTAATCTGCGACCCCCTTCTCACACACCCAGCGTGGCAATTAACGGCAGTAACCCTTCAGGGGAACCCCGTGTCTAGTAGTGGACTCATACAGACCGAAGACGAGTAACTTTATGCGATAAAAATTATTTTCAGTATTCCAAATATAAACGTAACATCACGCCTACAATCAGAGGTAGGCAGTGGAATGTAGCACACTCCCACGTTTCACCAGTTAAGTTTACATCTTACTATTGAGTAGGTGGTGAGTCTGTTGCCATACACCGGGCACGTACCTAATCAAATTTCTAGTGACTACTAGACATGTAAGTTAGAAAAAGATAGAAGTTAGATAGACATTCTTAGTCGTTTAAATAGTTACTTTTAGACGACATCCAATATATGTATATAACGTCACGGCTGTATTTCTCTGAAGGAGAAGATATATAGACAGAGGTATATAGCTTTTTGATACTATTCAATTATTAGTACGTCATCATTCGTGTTCTGCATAAATGTCGTCACCGGCGCATTTACTGTGTCCAGTGTTTTATTTAATAAAATATGCCAACTTAAACAAACAACGCATAACGTCGATTTGAACAATCCGTAACAATCGCTTGCTAACAACAAATAACAGTGTGAACTAACTCTTGATCGAGACTAACGCACACATGTTACGTACACCATACTCACATGCTCACGAAACACGCACACTCAGATAAAGACTACCACGTTACGACTCACAATACCTTAGTACCCGCACACACAGACACCGTTTGTCACATACATCAGCGAGTTTGATACAATTTGCCGCGAGGAGTCGCCACTTTGATGTATGACCGGAAAAATAACAGCCAGATTAAACGACGTGACGCACCCGCGAGCCGCAGCGCAAGCCGAAAACAACTCTAATATGTCATCTATAAAACGTAATATCGCTCGCAATTATACTCAAAAATCGAAAGAGTTCAGGCGAGATATTATTGAGTTTGAATCTTGGAACGTTGATAACACGGTGTTTTCTCCTTTGACGTATATGCCCTATCAGAAATTTCACCCATTATTTCTCTGGATGACTTTTCCTGAAATTTACTATTGCAAGGTTTTGTTCGTTGCGATTGTTTATGGCAGATTAAGGCGGGAGCCGATATGCTTTAGGCTTTTATGTTCTTCCCAGAGCTTATGTAACCGTGTTTACGGATTTTTCTTCGTCAAAAAATGTTTCTTCGTATAAAAAAGGGTAATCGGGGTTCGGCTTTATGTCTAAATGTTATCTGTTTATCGAAATATGTATCTTTTAATTGAGTACTAAGCGCACACCACATGGGGCAGCTTCTAAAGATTTATAAGATGGAAATTATAGACTTCAACCGCCGGTACACATACATACGAACTTAGTGTACTCCATTCATTCCGTTCCCTTGAAACGACGTTATTTCGATATAAATCTCCCTGAATAGAAAAACATGGCCGCAATAAAATATTTTATCTCCTTATACGCGAAACCGTTTAGTAGATTTCAATACCAATGTTTAGTAAATAGGGCGCAACGATTTCTTTGAAGGTAACTATTATTGTGTTCCGTTGATGTGTCACAAACGAAACGTTTCTTACAAAATGTTTTGTGTGCGAGTGCTGTCGACAGCGTCTCATATAACCCTGGCGCTACTTCCCAGAAGGTTCCCGGTTCCATTCTCCGCAAGAACTTATTTTAGTATTCTATAATACAATTCTGTCTCATGTATTCATATGACCTAAATCGGTTGTTTGTAACAAATATGTTTTTGTTATAATATGCTGTTTAATATGTGTGTTTGTTATAATATGTTGTTTAATATAGGTTTTTATTTGTTCGTATTATGACGAAATATTTGCATCTCAGAGTCATAAAGACTGACTGTCAACAGAATGTCCGGAACAAATGCTGTTGATGTCAATGATGCTTATTTTAGATAGTTATGCCATTTACTATCAAACGCTTAAACCGGTCTCTTCGTTAATTTTACAGCTTATGCCTAATTATGGGTCAGACAAACGAGAAAATCACCATATGCATGATTTTGGCCAAATGTACATAATATTGGTAATCGTTGTTCAGCTGGTGAACCTTTAGGTACCTGGGAAATTGCCAGTTCATTTGGTACTCCACCACTTTCAACAGGACAGTTATCATTACAGGTCAATCATTATTGGGGCGATCATGATTAACCCTAGGGCAAGCATGGCAACCTTTCGCGGAGACGACATGGTTCCCATGGCGTAGATTAACGAGAATAAGCGTGTTAAGAAAGCTAGAAATCGACAAATAACCTTAAAAGTTTAAGTCAACTTACATGTAGAAGACTATTTTGATCGTATACGTTCGATGGTATATGAACTAGTTACGAAACGAAAACAAGAAACAGAAAGTGGGTCAAGAGGCACAATCGCCTCCTTTCTACTTCAGTTATTGCAGTAACTCTGTGGCGATTCATATGGAATATTCACGAACCAATCTGTCCGCCCACTGAACAAAGTATTTACTACAGAAAATATAAGAATATGTTACGCCATTATTGAACTATACCTATGATAGATAAATAGTTTGTAACTAAATATTTTCTTCTTTAACGGTATACTGGTAACACATTAATAGCATTTCAATTCAGGTGAAGACAATAAACACCTTATTATTAACAGTATACTTGTTTTAGTCTCGTTTTCTTTTCTTCTGTAAACCTAAATTGTTTGTTTTAGCGACAGAGCGGTAGGGACAGATAACTATGTAGCCGGATACTGTTGACAATCTTGTCCTAATTCTTCTAATTCCCTAGAGAATAATGTAAAGTCAGATTCAATCAGTTACGGTTGTAATCAAAAAACATTGGTGGCTGTGTGGGTATCGGTGTCCGTGTGTAAATGTCCTGGGCAGAGTCGGTGTATGGCAACAGGCTCACCATCTAATCAATAGTGGGACGTAAACGTAATTGAAGATAAGTGGGTGTATACTGCACTCCTCTGCCTACTTCTTTGGAGATTACAGGCGTGCTGTTACGTTATGTTAAATCATTAATGGCTGTCATAAAATTGTCGCGATCTACAAAAAACAATTTATTCTATTGCCTGCAAATATGTGTACAAATAAAAATAATTTAACGCAAGTCTGCCTACGTTGCGTGTCACGTTGCAATTATATGTATTTAGTTAAAAGACTCTTTATAGAGATAAAAGGTTAAAAAATAAGATTTCGACGAAATGTTTCAACTTTAACGTCTATACATTGAAAGGCTTTAGCAACTTTTATGAATAACTTATCTTTGGAATTCATATATTTTATAGATGAATTTCGGTGATACGAATATAAGTACTACGTGCTTAGTAATTAAATCAACCTACATCATGGAACACCTGTCTCTTTCTAGTATAAGAAATGTCCAAAGAGTATATAATAACATACAGTCAACCAAAATAATAAATTCCTACACTGCTATAATTATTTTCACTTAAACGTAATGTAAAGTGATCGCGCAGCCACTTGACATAATTTGTCTTCATACAGTAAATTGGCTTTGAAGCAACAACAGGATATACAACGTCAAAATATTGTAACATGCATTCTGTTTAATTAATGCTTATGAGCGCGGATGTTCCGCTCCGTCGCGTGGTTTGCCACAGTGTATCAGCTTCAGTATAACATCCTCCATTTCAATAGTTAAGTTGCTCGCATGTTGTTGCAGTCATGCACCCACAAGTTACGGAGAGAACTTCACGGAGGCGTCTCGGCTTTGTCACTGTTAGGTGACTTCTTGCTTTGTGTTCATACTGCATACTGTCTTACGTGTGTTCACGTACTTGTGTATGCTTGTTGAAATGTACCTTATTGGATAGAGCTTTCTAATGTTGTAAGCCCGTATTATTAAAGTATTGTATGGAAAAGATAACGTCGGGTATCGATCTAAGCAGCCGTGAATTGATTGATAATTGCGACAAGTTAATAAGCGAGAATTAATGATGATTAGTCAGGTGGTCATACTCAAGATAAATTATTTCAACATAATTCATTTGGTGAGAATTTTACACTGGAAAATTTTCTACAATTAAAAATTTTACCATAACGTACCTAAGAGGTCTTAAAACTATGGCACGGCACGTGCGTGCATTCATAATACAAAAAGATATTATTTTTGCTGTCCTACTTTATAATATAATATACTTTATGAAGTATAAAGTACTGTATAAAGTCTACTTTATAAAAGTTATTTATGCAAACACACTTAGATAGGTATATAAATGTATGTTTATACTGGAATAAACTTAAATTCATCGAGCTTGCGGCCATTCGATCAAGGAGGCTTTCAAAATTTTATTTGCCAATAATCTTGTTTTTATTTAATGGGTAATCAACAAAACACAGTCATGTGTGTATAGTTCTCGAATAAAAAAAATAACATAAAATGAATCCCCGATCGATAAAATTAAAGGCTAATTGATGTTTAGTACCTACTGCACTAGGCCATAAGTTCTGATTGTAGCTCTGGATGTGGTAATTGGACAGCACGATTTGAGTCAGTTTTAATAATTTGCAGCTTATTTCCGTACACACGTGGGCACCCAGTATAATATGTATTTATATTATATATGCATTTACTATACAGCGCAGAGCAGGTCGTCTGCTGGTCGTACGCTCGGCGGCAGCGCGTTGAATTTTGGATTTGAACTGCGGCTGAACGCTAATATTTACTTGGGACCGTACAATGGGTCACATGTTGTATGCATTATGTAGTCCCCCACATACCATTGTCACCTCTTTTACCATGTCATACAGTGTAATATGCAATGTTCAAATTTAACGGTTGAATAATGATCTGGTGCTCTGTACAGGTCACGTCTTCTCGTATAAGTAGTAAGCAGGTATTCATGTTATTAACAGGATTGTGTTCTATTTCCAAGTAATTTTAGTCTATTTTGTCGTAATATTATCGCTGTTGCCATTACTATTTGTTCCTTATTCTGAATTATTTTAGTTTTATTGATTATAACAAACTGAGTTTATCGTAACGTAATTTTTGAACACAATTCATCAGGTCACACTATATGGACCTCTGGCTTTCCTAAAATTGGATGCTCATGATTGACCACGACACTAATGATGTCGCAAATCGATAACACATTTACAATATTTTTGTCCAACACAGACGCGAATCAGCTGTGCAACGGCATAAATTGTAGTAGCAGTGAACTTTAGCGGTCTTAACTTAAAGTGTTCTTAACTTAAAACGGTCTTAACTTGAAGCGGTCTAAAGCATATGAATGTGAATCTTTATAATTTTGGATACGACCGAACAGGTGATTCTTAATGATCGCAAGTTACACGGTCTATGTTTACACAAAAAGTAATGTAACTTATATTCCCCGTTCCTTCACACACTATGATTAATCGTTTTCCAGAACTAAAGTCGCGTTACATCGTCTTCTGCAATAAATCGTCCACAGACCGACTTCAACATCGTACTAACAAAAGTATGAAGAAACGCAGTATTTTTGTAAAAATGCAAATTATTGCTTACAGGAGACACTGATCCATCTGTGTGCATTGACTTTGTACTGAAAGTGTAATAAAATATAAAAGGCGCATCGATGATTAAGAAACGAACGGTAGAAACGCAAAATTGGGCTGGTCAACTGAGCTCAATCATTCTATAATGAGTAGAACTTGCGCTTTATCTATATATATGACAGTCTACTGTAAAACAAATGATATTATAACAATTTACCTATGTTTTTATTTGAATTTTATGGTCGCAAGTCCACTTGTATACTGTCGGCGACTATTTCAATGTTCAGAAGTATCAAAGCTACTGTGATCAGCTTCAAACGGGATAGACTTTATTACTAACTGTACTCATATTAACATATTATATTAACCGGGCCGCAATCATATTAACGTAAATATATTAATTATAACAATCCTTGATCCTGCAGTTTTATTCAGTTGTACACTACGAGTATTAAATGATCTTACACTATTTAATGGCCTTACAATTTTAAATTATCTTACAGTGCTAAATAAACTTACATTATTAAATGATTTTAAAATATTCAATGACCTTACACCATTAAATGATCTTACACCATTCGATGATCTTATTTACCATTTAATGATCATTCTATTTACTGATGTTACACTATTTAATGAAATTACACTAATGAATTACACTATTAAATGATTATACAGTACTTAATGATTTTAAACGGACACTTTTTTATTAATTAAAAACGTAACATAACATCACACCTGTCATCCCCGAAGAGGTAGGCAGAGGAATGTAGAACATTCCCACGTTTCACCAGTTACGTT
>DWDV01000297.1:0-18282 GCA_018245615.1 Mimoniades ocyalus | reverse complement strand
GCGGAGTGCGCGCGCGGCTGTCGGCACGGCACGTGTCGCGCCGGAGTGTGCGTATGCGACCACGGCTGGCGAGGTCGTTTTTGCCACCGTCCGCAGGGTGAGAAAAACTCTCAAAGGGGACCATTCATAAATTACGTCACACGAAATTAAGGATCCCCCCCCCTCCCGCCATAGAAACATTTGTGAGACCCTTTCCCCCCGCTTCCTAGTGTGACGTCACTAGTTAGTTTGCAATGTTACACCTAGAAATTATTAAATTAGCAGTTCCAATATCGTGTTTATTCGAATTAACTTATTTTTATATTAAATCAATAGAACAATGACATTAATTTTCTCGTCAGTCATTTTATTCTTATATTATGTTTTATTTTTTACTTTGATTAACTATAAAAGCCTGGTTTTTATTTCTTTTTATTAATAATTAGATATATAAATTATATTTTGAAGGGTGATGTCACGTCATAACACTGTCGACTCCCTTCCCGCCTTTATGTATGACGTAGTTTATTGATGACCCCTAGCTATTATTATTATTATTAGTTAAACTAACATTAAGTTATTCAGCAAAAGTGGACATGCAAGCACAAGTGTATTTGTAACATGCGTAGAACTATGGCTTGTTTTGTTTTTTTTTATTCTCAATAGGCTAGCTTTTGGCCACAGACTTGCCCGATGGTGAGCAACGATGTGGCCTATGATGTGGCAAGCTTGCCTAGTAAATGCCTATTCACATTAATTTTGCAATGTTACAATGTTGTGTGTGCTTAAGTAACTAAAGTAACCTTACATACCTTATGTATTAAAGTAACCTCAAGTAACTAAATTAAATTAGGGCTTTGAATTGTCAGATGCTACAAATGAATTTCATAAACTATCTAAATAATATTCTGAGGTAAGATGGCTGGGACTAATTGTTGTGCAACTTTATATTGGATGTAATGCATTTAACAATCCCACACAAATGAATTTAGAATTGTTATTGCTTAGGAGCAACTTGGCAATCAATAAACATAACAAAAAAAGTTGATTTCTGCCAGATCACAAATTAATTCACTTCTAATACCACATATTATTTGATATACATAGTTACGGCATATTATTATTATACCTATATTTTCAGGAATATTGTTTTATGTTTTATCACTATTGCTGTCACAGAACAGCCATTATGAGCATTTCGGATAAGTTATTAAAAAGTACTCATCTAAACTATTTAAATGTTGGATATTATGTAACATCACATCTGTAGTCTCTGTAAAGGAAGCTGGAGGAGTGTAGTGCATCCCAACATTCCACCAGTTATGTTTACATCTCACTATGGTCTAGTGACATACACCAGGCACATATACACAATAAGAAAATCTAAATTACATAAATTCAGTAGTGCTTGGCCTGGGATTTCGGCAGTTTCACTTACAACCAACACAACCTATGAGGCAGTCAATTAATAATATTGTCAGTATTACATATAATAATAATTTTTTCTAGGTTCATCTGAAGAATCTGGAGAATTCAAAAGGCCACGATGAAACAAAGCTACTATCGGACTACTTACTTAAATAACATGTGATTTTAATAAATTTATTACAAATTTATAAATTAAACATAGTGGGGATATATCTAAAATTAGTCATAGGTTAAGTGTAGTTTTTATTTAGTTGTAAAAATTGCAATATAAACACTAAAATAGAGACAGTAGTATGATTTTCCTAAAGTATCTAGTTCCTTTAATCTACAATAATTACACATAGATCCTGATTATTGTTTGATATGTTCTAATTAATTATGCATCAAAGATCTCTTCAAACTTGCTGTTCAGAGTGCCAAAGTGCTAGGGTAATAATTGTAATGATGGCTAATTAGTTTGCATGATAGACTAATTGGCTAACTAAGAGGCTAGTTTATACAAAATTTCATGGGTACCAAATTAATATCAACCTGTCTTCTACAGAACATGTCAGGTTCTGCCGCTGATGTGACAAATCTAATGCCTCTTTAACTAGCTAATACTAGGCTAATAACTATGCTAATGAATATGCTAATAACTTAGATTCTTTGTGGGATGACCACATTTCGGTTTCAAATCTTCAGAGACTCTGAACATATACTTTTCCATAGATTAATGAACAACATTAAATTTATCAAACTGTGAGTCCACATCTTGGTGTTGGTTGCATGTGTTGAAGTCTTTCTTCAAGGTCTTCAAGCTCTGTGCTATCAAAGCTGAAAATACTTAATGAAGATTCCTTTGTAAATCTTTCTAAAGTGTTCTGGAGTAGAGACCTTTGTATGGTAAATGTAGCATATGCATAGGACAACCTTGAGCTAGGTGAAGATAAAATATATGCAAAGTAGCTGGCAGTGGGTTAGCTATGGGAGTTGAACATCAAGCTTACTATTGATACACTATATCCAGCATTGGAAGGAAATAGGCTGATGATGATGATGAATCATATTCACTTGACATGATAATTTGGAGATTCATTAGTAAATATTAAACTTTTATTAAGCATTTGATTTTTCTTGAATGTCTGGAATATGGGTATCAATAAGAAACTTATCTTATAAAAAATTACTCTTCCATTGAACAGCAGTAGTGACTTTTCACTACAACAAAGCTATAAGAACTTAATAATTAGTCTTAATAAAATAAGTCGGATGAAGTAGAGGCTTACATAAAACAGCATAAGGTTACTGTATTATACTCAATAAAAGTAGCTGATACAGAAAAATTACACATATAATTTGTACTGCAAATGAAATTGAGTGGAATTGACATTTTGTTAATCTTGGAAACAATGTAAATCGTAGTAGAAAAGATGGGTTCTCTAATGTTATGAAATATTTTTTTTTGGGGAAACTTCTAAAACATTTACGAATCAGCTGTGCGGTGGTATAAGGTTAATTCATGTACAAATGTGTTGTTTCATAGTACTTTAGTAAATAATATTATTCGAATAATACTAAGCACAATACAAAAAAATTGTGTTGTGTACACGTACAATTCTAATTTTATTTTGTATGGGATTTGTGAGGAGTGATTATTTAAAAATATATGGTACTTACTTATTTTAAAACCTCCTTCTACCTTAAAATTTCCAACAGTTAATGAAGTCACTTATTTAACTCAGTCGTTCTAATAGCACCTAATACATTTTTTTTTATTTATTGAAACGATAGTAACCTGAAATATGTATTTACAATCAAATGTCAAATATAGTTAATGAAAATTGCTGTAGGTAGCGCTAGTGTCTGACAAGATCAATGTTTTCGAAAATAAACTGAGATATTTCCTGATCGTCTGAGTCACAGAGCACTAAATCTAAATCAATCACAAAATTCGGAAACATATATAGGTAAGTTTTTGATATAAATAACACCCTTTCCACTGTTTACTCACAATATAAACGCCGGGTCCCCCCTCGGGCCGAGGGGCGGTTTCCCTTTCCACACCAAAAGAAAACCATACCGCGCAGACTCGTACAAAATGGCGTCCTCCAAGTCCGAAGTGTACAATGTTCACATACCAAGTTTACCGATCGATATCAATGGAGGACTTGCTTTTTTCGGTGTCTTCCGTGCTCTGCGAATATTTCGTGAATTCAGTGTTCGGTTAAGTGAAAAAGTCTGGAGAGTTGCCTTTTTTGAACGGTTACATCACAACGAGCTAGCAGAGGCTGGAATAGGTGTGCGAAATGTCTTTCAAATCACGCAGGTGCGTACGCAGTCGTAGTTTTCCTATGCTGTCTGGGCCTGCTCGAACGCCCGACCCCTTCATGATGGCCATTCATTTGGGCTTATCCTTTACGCCGTCGCAAAAGAGTTTATGTCATTCGTCTTCGATATCGGTTGGCTGCGTGCAACCAGCGCAGAATGCATCTAAACAAAAACATGAAACAAAATGCGTCATATCTTTACATCGCTTTTCAATGTTATATTAATATTAGAAATATAATATTCGAGCTGTAATGTCTTTCAGCATAAAAGCGCGGCTTGTGTACTTTGAGTTTATAAACATTTAGATGTTACAAAATTTCCCAGCGCACTGGAATTGCTAGCAGTTGGATATATTTTCTATTTCGTAACATTTGAGTAGAAAGCTTCGAGTATTGATTTTTCCCACCGAGCTGCCTTCAGTCTAGAATTGATAATGTATCTTAAAACTTGAGTCTAATAAGAATGAATAAGAAACCACTTATTTCATTTCCCATTTGTGTTAAAAATGTTTTTTTATAGATTTAGATACGACTTCCAAAGACTTAAGACAGATATTGATTTTTTCAGAAATGTGGACTGTTCATTTTTCAACAGCTGGCACAAGTCTAGTTGAATTTTGAACTTTCATCATTGTATAGAATTAAAATGTGACAATATCTTTACAATTCCCATATATTTAATTAAAGTTCAATGTTTTGTATACATATATTTTTAACTGGATATAATTACATGGAAAAAATAATAAAAAAATAATAATAATAACCTAGTGTTCTTTTTATTAAGTATTATTTTAGATTTAAACTTTTGAGTGATATTTTCATTTTGGAATCTCATTAAAATTTACCTTACATTGTTGTGCAAGTGACAATATTTTAGAATTATTTATGACCAATTGAGAAGTAAAACAAATGGTACTAAATGACCCTAAAGTTGTGCTGATGTTTTGATAAATTATAGTAAACTGTGTCAATGAGGACCAACATTCACCCTCTGAACTCAAAACATTCTATATGTATGCTATAGTTTTTATATTCTTGTATTATTGACTGTAATATGGTATCTGAGCAGTTTGCTTACTGGTTAGTGAATCTGATTACTGAATCATGGTAATCATTTCAATACTCACCAAGAACAATTATTGGTGTCATAGTTTATACTATGTATATAGTTCATACTGCCTAGTTTGGCATCAGAGGGTTGTGTACGAAATCATCCCTATGCATTAATGTTATTAGAAACTGCTCTACTCTGATATTATAGCTAATTTGTAGTTAATATTTTTATTTACGTTTACAAATTATGTGTACAAATTCTATAAAATCATCTATTAATGTTTATAATTTTTTTGTTATAGTCTTAAAATCAAATGAGAAATTCTATTTAAGCTACGTTATTATTATTTATTAATTATTTGTCAATATAAATTAAACTTCAGTGTACAAAAAGGCAAATTGACAAAATATAAAGCCTGAATTATTGATTGATAACCATAGAATTTTAGAAAATAAGTAAATGTATAGAATTTTGCCACTATGTAACTTGTATCAAAAAAAAGAAGAGATTTTTCTAAAAATTATTTGTAAAAAAACTTTGGGTGACATTTACTTTAAAGAATGCAACAATTCATGAGAAAAACGTGGATGCCCATAGTAGTAATCCCTGCTTAGAAGGGCTTGATGTTCCATATCCTAATAGATCATTGTGTTGACCCAATTAATCAAGCATTATTTAAAAAAAGTGCAAAATGTTGTAAATATATCATTCTAAGTATATACAAAATTGTATAAATCTGTTTGCTTCCTTGGTGGAGTGCTTGCAGGCACAACTACTGATTGAAAGGTCCCAGGTTTAATTCCTGGGTCATGTACTTATTGCATTTTCTAACTTAGATATTTTAGTAGTGGCTTAGAGACTGGATTTGTATGCAGCATATGGTAATAGGTTCACCATTTATCTCATGGTGAGAAGTAAACAAAGTAATTTCTTAAATGTCATAGTGTACTACACTTCTCTGCTTACCTCTTTGGGGATTACAGATACTTGATACATTTTAAGGACCTTTTATAATATCTTTATTAAATATCATCCGTCTTGAATATGTGTAAAAATAATAGGCAATAGATACTTTTGAATAGGCTGAATAGAAACTATATGAGGTTGTAATAATAATTATAAATTTAGTAATTTATGGATTATAGATTAGTGATAATATTAGAGTTGACTTTATTGTGATGGTGCAATTTATTTAGAACTCAATGCTCAGATACTTACAGTGAAATATCCGATAAAGCATGAAGGTGGTATAATGACAGAGAGGGGTGTTCATTCACATGTGACATTTCATACTAGGGTGAGGGTTGTAAAATGTTATAACAATTGTATAGAGTGATATGTAAATGTAGGGGTTAAAATACATTACAGATATTCAAATGTGAGACAAAAATAGGAGTTTTTAGATTTGATATATACATTTCAATACACCTATAGTCCCTGATGAGTTAGGGGAAGGAGTCTAGAATACTCCAATATGTTTCATTAGTTATAATTGCCTCCCACCATGAAATAGTAAATAGCCTGTTCAGATCTGGACTCTCAGCCACTACTAGAAATTGTTATCCTATCTGATAAATGGCTTAATGGTTTAGAAAAATTTCTGGAGTCTATTGTTTTATTTATTTTATAAGATTTATATAGGCCTTGCTCATCATATGTCCCTATACAATTATAGTGTAAAACTCTTGAAAGGCATAGGTAAATAGGTTTTACTGACCTTTTGCAGGGTTATATAATTTATGGTAATTTTTCTGGGAATGTGTATTACATGTTTCGAGGCATCTTTGCTTCCCATCTCGAGAGATTAAAGATAGAAAAAAATTGAAAAATTCTTGATAAAAACTACCTCTGTAGTGAAAAATCAATGTAATATATTTTGTTGTTATAATTACCATATATCAAATAGCTATTATTATTACCTGTAAGTTATCATTGGTTTTGCATTATTGCAACATTTTTATTGTGTTACTCATTAGTTGGCTCACTGCACTACTATGATGGTAGTTAATGTTAACAAGACAATTTTCAGCTATTTTTTTCCAAGGTTCTAAGATCTGTGGTTTGCAGTATGTATGCCAGCATATGAATAAAAAAAAAGTGAGAAATTGATGTTGTCGTTCCTTAGTTATTTGCTTAATAATAATGAAATTATCTTTCAATAATATCTCACTTGGCTATCTGATTCCAAAGTAGCCTGACCCTGTGGTTTGATATTTATGCTTTGGGTGATAACTTCCCTTACCTGATATTATTTTCTATGTAATACACAGATAGTGCATACTTAAATATATATTCATCATCATCAGCCAACCCTCAACATGACCTCACCAATAGCAATGAGATTGACCTTGAGTAGCTATATCCATATGTATCTAGTTTATTGGGTACAATTTTATGACTGACTCTATCAAATTACTCGCTATAGTCTATATCTGTATAGATTGAATCGAAATTTTTATAGATATCAACCTTGTCGATCGAATTTTCGACGTAAGTTGGTGTTCGTAGATCTGTCTATGTATCTAAGGTAGTGTTCGTTGATATATCCACCAAAAATTCATATTATTCAAAGTGATTTTGTATAGACTTACCATACCAGTAACATCAAAAAGGTTAGCAAAAAGTTATACTGTATATAGGCTTGTTGTAGTGGTAGCCAAGTGGTTTGAAATTCGATCTCACACTCCGGGAGCCCGGGTTCGAATCCTAGCACGCACCTCTTAAAAATGTGCGTTTTAAGTTTAAATATCACTTGCTATAATCGTGAAGGAAAACATTGTGAGGAAACCTGCACACCTTATAGATCTCAAAAAAAAAATTGTTTCTAAGGCATGTGAACATGCCAACCCGCACTTGTCCAGCGTGGCAGACTATGGCCGTAATCCTCCCATTCTTCCCTCCCATGTTCCAACAGTGGAACGACAAAAGGGTCGGAAAATGCGTGGAATTACTTTCTAGTCCACACAGTTCAGACATAGATGGCAATATTCAGACACATGTGATAATATTATCATGCACACATTCGTAACCAAATCCCACTTATGGTTTACATCCAAAAGAGTATTGAGCTCAGTCACCTACTGTAAAAACCTTCAACAATTAGTCTTTAAAATTCATCGAGTTCTCTCAAGTTAAGAATTTGTTCGCAGACTTTAATTCAAAACGGCTGATTAGAGGCACAACGTGCGTAGGGTGTCATCACCCTCTGCCATTGTAGGACATCGTGCGGCAACCAATGGTACTGGAGTCGAAGCGACGAGGCGAGGGCGGCACCCACTCGGAGAAAATGAACTCCGCCGTGAGCACCGAGTCCATGGACATGGCTGAGGAGGTAAAAATGTTTGTGCTAATGAAAAGATAATAGAATCCTCTTTTCCTATTTCGAAAGCTATATGCCTGCTTATTCGGAAAATATACAGTACTACAAACATGCTGAAGGTCATATAAGATTGGAGTTCTTTTCAGAGTCAAATATTTGTTTTATTTGTCGTACACACTGTTCTTATGTTCATTGATAAAATCGTGTTAGTAAATGAGTGGCGTAGAAATTGTTTTTTTTTAATCTCCAATCATTATCTACCTAATCCTTTCCGTTGTTTAAATGTTTTCCATTTTAAATCAAAGTGTAATCCCCTATTTCATATTACAAGGGGTCGTGGACACTTCTCGGACATTCTATTTTACTATATTCAAATGTAACAAGTCCGTATGTTATTTGACGTCACTTCAAACTATCATCGGGTCGCTAAAACTAAACTCATCTGTTGTGACTCAGTAATTTCTCAGATTACCGTTTTTTTATTATTATAATTAAAACAAATAAATATGATTAGGATTGTTATTTCAGGAACAAATATAAAAATTTTGTTTTTAAGTTGTGCAAAAAACCTTTCCTTGTGGATAAGAGTATATAGTCCCCTAAAAACGATCTGACATTCTAGGCTAAAATAATAGCCAATTATATAAGACTTTGTAGTTGGTTTGTTTACGATTAAAAAAGACAATATAATATTAAAAAGTAACATCACGCCTGTAATCCCCGAAGAGGTAGGCAGAGGAATGAAGAACACTCCCACGTTCCACCAGTTACTTTTACGTCCCACTATGGAATAGGTGGTGAGCCTATTGCCATGTACCGGACACATATCCAGACTCCGAGCCACTACTAGAAAATCTAAATTAGAAATTTTTCTAGTGCCCGACCCGGGAATCGAACCTCCCGTTCGGTAGTCGCAGTTGCAACCAACAAGACCAACGAGGCAGGCAGTAAAAAAGAAATACGATTATTCTATCCAAAACTTCTCGTTGTTATAGAAATTTCTTAAGTATATTTATAAAAGGGATGGAATCGGATCTTCCTCTAATGACAATTTTACGCTTTTACCCATTCGATACCGACAGCACACCGTGTGCAATGCATTTCCGAGCCAAAAAGACCGCTTGCACACCGTGTGTGCAGTGATATTGAATTGCAATTATCAGTCAGTCTGGAAAAAGCAGCCGTATGAACAAGACTGTATGAAGCTAAAAATTATCTTACTTACTTACTTAATGTCCTATGTCCCCGAGGTGGGGCAGAGGGCGTCCACAGTAGTCCTCCATTGCGAACGTCTTGAGCTTTGTGCTTCACGTCACTCCGTGTCAACTCCATGTCAAAATTATCTTAGAAGTTATCAAAATTTGCCCTTGGTTTCAGTTTAACCCCTAAAATGAGAAATTGCCGAGAATGGAACCCCTAATTGCAGATACTGAGCAGTGATAGTGTGGATCGTTTCCTAAAATAAGTGCGCTCTCGAATGGGTTAAGCTACACAGCTGCTTTCAGAAAGCTATCCGTTTTTACCCTGCTTTGGACCGGTTTTCACCTGTTAATTTCATTATCAAACCTAATCTTCACAAAAGTATATGTAATTTGGCCACCGCTTAAGCAAAAGAAACTACAAAAATGCTGGTTAATAGTTAATTTTTTCCTAAACAACACAAGACCAACTTTAATAAAAATCTTATATAAACCAACTTTAATAAAAAATGAGAGAAAAAAAATATTTGTAAAAAAAAAAGTAAGTGTATTTTAGTGTTACACTACCTTCTTTAATACAATTCCCAATGTACGAAAGAGATGAAATATGGCTGCCCAAGGCAATCTAGAATTAGCATAAAAGTTGAAGAAATGTCTAAACAATGGAGTTCGAGGGGTTTGATATTATATGATGGAAAACGCAGATGCTTCGTAAGATGGAGCATGCTTGCCCAGAAAAAGCTTACTAATAATTGCTTTAAAAGGTTCAAGGTATTTTTTATTGGTTAAATATTAAACCTTAACGCCTAACAAAACTTGGCCAAAGGTACCTTCACTAGACTTTTATGTAAGTAGAATAGGCGAAAGAACAGTTCAGATTTTCGAAATACTTAGTCTCAGTTTACGTGTAAGGAAAATGGGGAAATAGATTGATATGTACACATTTCTGCGTTCACTTAAACACACACAATTTGTAGCAATAAGCTTCTAGTTATAACAGAACTTGATTTCTTTAGCCCTTAAACTCAACGCAAATGATGGATACTAAATGCGGTCTAGGTTAATAAGCGATAATAATTTCAGCCTTGTGGTATTTTACATAATACCGAAAGAAAGATTTTACAAGCGTTTCGCTGTTTAAAAATATATAAAAACAAAATAAAATAGTAGTTTATAAAAACAATTAGAAACGCCATCTAGAATCATTTTTCAACAGACAGACTAACACTTACAATGTCGGATTATATTACATGAATATTAATGAATTAAAAGTTATTGCGTAAACAAATTTCCCAACTATACGTAAAAAATTCACGCGTGGCATTGTTGTAAAGATTAAAAGACTATAATATAATATAAAATTATTTCGCATTTCACATGTACATAGGTAAGTACGAATCCCGTTAGGCGGCTACAGAGGGAAACAACTCACGGTGGGTACTTCTCTATGTTGTGATAAAATTGTTGCAATTAAAATAGAGTTATTGGAATATTCATATTACATACATATTAAAGCTGACATTCTTTGCACACCCAAAGCGGCAGACTGTCCTTAAACTTTCTCATTATAAAGATATATCTATGTATGTGTCATGGTTAGACTTAAATACTAGTTGAACAATATACATAATAGGAAAACAAGTTAACGAATATAATGAAAGGGGTTGATGCTAAGAACGTCGCAGAAAATGATATGTATATAAATCAAAATCAAATCATTAAAACGTTAGTTTCCTGAGTGGTGAGCAGTTAACTGTATAATTATAATAATTATTACATACTGACTGCCTCGTTAGTCGTGTTGGTTGCAAGTGCGACTGCCGATCGGGAGACCCTGGGTGCAAATCCCGGGTCTGGCACTATCAGATTTTTCCAATTTAGATTTTCTATTGGTGGCTCGGAGTCTGAATATGTGCCCGGTGTATGGGAATAGTCCCACCATCTATTCCATAGTGGAATGTAAACGTAACTGGTGAAACATGGGAATATATTACATTCATCTGCCTACCTCTTCGGGGATTACAGGCGTGATATTACGATTATTATATAAATTGTTGTACGAAAGTGTTAGTTATAGTATCGCAGCACCGTTTATCATACAGATACTTAACGCGTCTGTTCAGCGATGAAGCAGTATCTTTACCACAGTGTGGGGAGCGTAGACACCAGACGGAAGAAAACATTCAGTGCATAGACCGTCGTGCGTTCCGCTACACGCAGTAACGACGCCGCCCTCAACGCGTTCGCGCCAAAACGAAATTATTGTTTATCAACGAAAGTTCTAAATTCTGTGCGCACATAAAAATATAAATGAGAAACGTTAAAGCGTGTTATTATACATCCATGTCATATTGTTATTTGTGTGAAAAATCTATGTAAGGTGAGTTTACACAGAAAAAAAATACTGCAATACAACATAGGTATATATTTCCAAAATCATGACTAAAATAAATATATTCGAATATATGAATATATACTCGTATATAGGAAAATAGAATTTTACCTTGAATTTCTTCATAATGTTTATAAAGTTAAGTTTGTATTATGTACATTAATATTTCACCCGAAAGCACTTTCTTTTCTTTACATAAATTATTTATTACCAAGTCATAATAAAAAAGTTTGTAAATTTATTTTTATACATATATTCAATATAGTTTACCAGTCTGTTGGTCAAAGTGATGTTTTTCTATTAGGTATTATCGCATAATAAATAAGTTCTTGAATCTAAAATGAAATTTCTGATTCCATTTGTTTACATAGAATGATGCATAATGCATAATTATCACTGTGCCGCTATTAACATTTTTAAATATTTTTAAGACAAATAAAATATGGTAATTATATTTTATACATCCCGCCTCTCGCAAATGGGATAAAAAACTTGCTACATAGGTTCGTTAGACGCTAGTTAATATTTTACAATACCGGTTTTATTTTATAATTGCTATCCCGGCAGTATCACATTCGGTATCTGCGGGTTCGATCTGGTTTCCGGGATCCGGTACAATTTACATCAATATTTTATACTCTTTTATATATCAGTATTGGTTTACAAGTAATATCGACAATATAGTTGAACGACTGACTCGGTGGCCTAGCGGTTGTAATCGCTACTGCTCATTACGAGGCCCTAACTGCGATTTCTAGGCCGGGCGAAGTATTAATGGGTTTCTCTAATTTGGAATTCCCAGTAATATCACGGAGTCTAGATATGCCCGGTGTATGGCAATGAGCTTGCCCCCTATTTCCATTCCATAGTGGGACGTAAATGTAACTGGTGAAACGTCGAGTCTACTGCATTCCTTTGTCTACCCCTTGATAGATTACAAGCACAATGTATCGTTTTAAGTAGGTACTCTTTGATAGAACTATAAATTCCATGTTATTAAATTAATTGCTTCACTGTTCAGTATAAAATAAGTACGTGTTTAGATTGAATATTTATAAGTTTTATGTAGGTATCTAAATTCTAAATACACGTTCAACAGTGTTAAATGCTAACTTAGTGTAAAATATTTTTTAATTCGTGTTTTCTCTTGCGTCTGACGCAATGACGACTTGCATTAAAATAAAAACAAAAAGCCAAGAAGTTACTACCGAATAAATAAAATATATTTTTTGTGTTATCCACGCTGTGTCCATTGACCATAGTGCTCGGCGGTCAGTGAGATGATGGATTTGTTTTTACAAGCAGCGTGGCTGCGGAACACGGCGTCGTATTCGACACGCACCTGCATTACGTGTCGCGGTGGATTATAGCAGTTGAATTCCTATTGCTTATATTCTAAGTTTTATTCGTGTGTTCATGTTGGTTGCGTTGTCAAATATAAATAAGAATAATAAAAAATAAGCGCTAATCTGTGTAGTTGTTTTGTTGAGTGAAATTTAATATAGATAATTTATATAAGATGCAATTCATAATTTTTCGGGACGTATAGCATTTGAAATAGATATCTTAGTCAGTATCTATGCTATATAAAGGTTCTTATAAAATTATCATTAATTTCAATATGGAATATAAATAAAATAAGAAACTATTTCTTAACTATGAACTAGATTAATATAGGAATACAGGCATGATAATATGTTACGTAATTTATTTAAACTCTTGATTGTGTCATCTACTTTTTTCTAATATATGCATTTGCTTAATGGGTACATACATACATACATATCTTCACGCCAGGTCCCTTGCGGGGTAGGCAAAGAGCACAGAGTGCCAAATATCTGTATTCTTACACACCTGTCGTGCTTCGTCCACATTCATCACTCTCTTCATACATGCACGCCGGTTTCGGAGATTATATTAACAGAATGCTGTATAACATATATTAATATATAGTATACAGCATACTTTTAAGACAATTTTTTATATAATTTATGAATACATTTTATAAATCGGGACGTATAAAACCAACTGATCACGTGGAAATTTTTTAAATAAGATCAACCAGAATAAACAGCATTTCTAAAATGTGGTCAGAAATTCAATCAACGTTATAAATTTAACAGCGCAAAGAACTTGAAAATGTACAAAGCACTGACGTGTACCAAGGAATGTAAATAATTAACAATGCTCTTAATGTATATATATAGCTTCGAGATTCTATTCATTTGAGAATAGCTGAAAGGCTGAATGTTTTATTAAGGATCTAACAACAGAAGAACATATATCTTGTGTTAATACTTGAACACATCTCGTAAGGAGAATGATTAAAATGTGTTAATGACTTCGGGCGTATTTTATAATTTTCATTGTAGATCTGGAGTTAAGAATTGCTTATATGTATTATACTTTATGATAGAACTAATCAAAAACAGTTTTATAGAAATGCAATAAAATTACTATAATATTTTACTGATATTACTTTACTTTTTTTTTTAATTATATGGAGGTAGCAGACGAGCATGCAGTCCACCTGATGGTAAGTGGCTACTGCCGCCCAACCAACCCCAGATCCCAATCTCAGGTCAACCACAGATGCGCCTCTACCCCTGAGGACTAAGTTGGAATGCCTCAAAAAAGTATGTCTCCCTTACCACACCCTTCAAACCAGAACACAACAGCGCTTAACAATGCTGTTATAAGGCAGAAATAAGTGTGGCGGTGGTGCCGCCGGAGTCGAACCACAGAGGGTTCTACCACCATTGCAAGATCTCCAACGAAACACCGGTGCCCTACTAGCGTAAGGCATCTACGGGCCCTTTACCCGGGAGACGCATAATGCCTTATTCCCACGCCCTCCAGTTCTGACGACGATATGCAGACGATGTCTATTATCTTAAATACTAATTTCAAAGTTAACTATATTAACTACATCGAATGCAATACAAAAACTTGCGCCAACACATGAGATGTCGGGCACTGACAAACAAGGCGAATTACCTGCTATTTGGAAGGTGTAATCTAGTTCAGTCCTGAATATCTGTAGCATTCTTTGGACACCAGCTTCACCGCCTACAGTGAGCCCCCACAGCGCGGGTCGCCCAACGAAAACCTAATGTTGACGTTTTATCTTCATATTAGTATTAGTAATATATTCATTAAGTTTAGTACATTATTAATGTAGAAAAAAATCTTTGCTTTTACAAAGCGTATAATAAAAAATTTGAGAAGTAAGGGAACAAAAGTAAAAGTACACTGGAGTGCCTCCCACTCGCAACTTATGACAATGACAGGTGTACATATGCTAAATACTAAGCCATTACTTAACATACGTTACCATTCTTGCACCAAGTGCTAGAGCTTTGTAGACATCTGTTCCAGTGGAGACACCGCCATCCAAATATACGTCAACCTTGAAATTTTTTAGGGAATCTACAATTTCCGGAAGAACTTCAATCTAAAAACATAAATTGTATTATTAACAGTTACACAAGCATTTTAAGCACACATTTGAAATTATAAATGGCCCAACAATATGTAAATCAATTGATTATTAAGCAAACTGAAGAAGTCTGCCATCACCAAAATAATTTGAATTAGGATCGAGACGGGAATAAAATTTATCCAATCAGAACTCGTGTCCGACAGCTAAATTTATTTGTTTACTTTAAGAATCGCCAGCGAAAAGTACACAATACCCTGATGATTATTTAACAATTGCAATAAAATCATAATACACAGCGTACTGATTAAGGGCATAACAATGGGGACATGGGGAGGCCCGTGTGTAGCTGTGCAGACTGCAGACTGCACAGCGTGGTGGCGATGATGATGAACAAATCAGGTGTCTCTCACATTACAGGCAACCACCACTTAACACTAATATTGCCACGACAGATTTAGAAAAAGTTTACTCATGCGATTGTAGGTACAGTACATTAATAAATGGGACGTGATATAGCGTACCTACATTATTAAAATAATATAATAAAATAAAAAAAAATAAAAAAAACCGTAAAAAAAATTAAATAATAAGTATTTTTTAAGAAACTGTTGAAATATTTATATAATAAAATATTAAGAGAATAAGAACAAAATGAAGGTCTGATTAGCATTTAAATCAAAAATTGAGATTAAAGAAGTATTTGATACGTATTGGGGCGGAGTAAAAATACATTCCTCGATTCTGTACCGCGACACAGGATGTCGTAAAAAGCGGATGCGCAGTCGACCTAGGCATAGCTGATGCCCTGGCGCCCTATTCGCAGGGCGGGAAGTAGTGCTCTGCGATCCCCAACTCACATGCCCAGCATGGGGATTATGGCCATAACCCTTCAGGTAGGGAATGTACTCCAGCACTCAAAAGACGATCTTGCAAATCCGCAAATTTGAAACCATCAATCCCGCGGATCCCCGCAGATTTGCAAGATATTTTAGAATTATCAGCAGAAAAAAAAAATTAGATATCTAAGTCTGTAAATTAACAATAGAATTTTCTTAAAAGAAACAAATAGTATAATTAAATTTTGATCAGAAAAAATTAAAAGCATCTAAATTATGTTACAAAAAATGACAAAATCCTAAATTGTATTCGGAGCATACATGAGTTGTTTAAAATTCCATCATTTACATTTGACCGTATTTTGCTGCATGTGTAGCCAGTACAGATTCGACGCTCGTAGGTGAACCTGACTTATCAAAGTTATAAGGTGCGGTGCATCCAGATACTTCGCTCTGTTTCGTATACCTACATTCAAAAACAGTCATTTCTCGTCTTATTATAAGATTAAGTAATCGTCACTCGACTCACTTCTCTTAAACTTGAGCGCCCAAAGTAAAGTAAATAAATAAATAATACCAAATGATAAAGTGAAGACTGATCATATGTTTACGAGGTTGTTATTATTCTTGTATTAAAAAAATGCAGGAAATGCTTTTAATTTTCTTAAAAGAAAATATTTGAAAAAAAAAATTGATATTACTAAACCTTTTTTCTGAAACTGATATTCGCAAAACATTCGCAGGAATTTTGCGAATGCGAATGCGAATATGCAAAAATTTGCCAATATTCGTTACATCACTGCTATCAACGCGTCTTACGCGTACTTAAAAAAAAAGGTAAACTTCTCATCTGAACCACGAGACGATTAATAATCGTTCGTCCTCACTTTGATCCATTATTTTACTCCCTTGATGAATGAAAATCAAAACACAGTGATGCAGAGATGTTGCGACTTTAATAATAATGAATTTCCACATCTCATGAATGTAATATACGAAAATCCATTCACAAGGGATGCGTGTAATAAATATTGTAGTAGTGAAGTGTATCCAAAGACAGGATGCGTTGGCGCTATTTGTTAGAGGCTTTTGTCCAGCATTGGGCTGAGATAGGCTAACGATGATCACGATGATGTAGTAAAAACCCTAACTTCAATGGTTCAAGGTCTGTGAATATGAAACAATCAGTCGTTTCTTTGTAAACTTTGTACATGCATGTACAATATGTACATATATTTGTGTATACAGTTTTCTGTATTTAATATACTGTAATATTAACAACCGAAAGATTGTTTGTCTCACCGATGCATACAGGAAAATAAATCTTCCTCGAGACAAACCATTATCTGAAGGGGCAAAATGTATATATAATTTCCATCGTGCGGTTTTCCAAAGCATAAATCGAAGTTTCCTATCCTGTTTACAGCGCATCACGTACAAGTCATCTGGTTGTTCTAACTAATGCAATATTTTACAGTAAACAGGTAAATGGCCATACATTTCCTCACCGATATAACATTTGATCACATATTTGTCATAGGGCAGGGGAAAATCATGTTCGCATTCAAGTGATAGAAAACAGCTCTGCAGGCAAAACATTTAATTGTTTAATGTTTATTGATAAAGCCTAGGCTATGCCATGTGATTCATATTTTATGTCGCTATACGAATAATGGTATTCGTGTTTTATTGCTGGCAGTAAATCGTTATTGCACGTAATAAAACGATAAAAACACATTGCAACTCAATTTGAATTTTCCATTTATTTTTTTATTGTATCAGCGATGTAAAACAATTGTTGTTACTCATACGAGATGCAGAATAGAACTTACGTTCTATTATTTCTGCTCATTTCATTTAATATTTTCATATTTATTATTGAATAACAATAATCATTATTATTTAGTATTAGCTAGCTGATCGCGGTGTAGCACAATCCACGTAAACATAGATAAACGCTTTGGCTGCCCAACTCGCATGCCCAGCACGGGTATCCTTTTTGGGAAGGCCCATGTCCAGCAATGGACTTTGACATAATAATTAATAACAATTTTATTAATTTACTCACAACTAATATGTTAAAAATCATAGTTTACGAAAGTATTGTCTTAACTGCGTCGTCGAAAATCTTACATAATTAGAGCACAAAACTTGTAAGACCAAATAATGTCTGCTTGTTTCGCTGAATATAATTAAGAAACACGCTGAATTAAGAAACACTTTAATCCCCTTTAATCCCCGAAGGAATAGGCAGAGAAGTGCAAAAATATTAAACGTAACTTCACGCCTGTAATCCCCGAAGAGGTAGGCAGAGGAATGCAGAA
>DWDV01000296.1:0-18290 GCA_018245615.1 Mimoniades ocyalus | reverse complement strand
TTTAGGCCTAGGTGGCGCCAGGGTTTCATTGCACGCGGGCGCTACACGAGCTAGAGCCGCCCCTGGCTCAACCCAACAAGCGATGGTGCAAAATTGGAGTAGCGATAAATTGTAGTGCATAATACAGTGTGCGCCATCCTTATCTGGTTAGTGAAACAATCGAATAACTTTGACAATACTCAATAGATAACAGAAACCTTTTCTGATGCACGAAGTTTACACTTTTACCATTTTGTTCGACTATATCGCAAAAACAAAATCGACCAAGTGGTCGCCTTTATTTGTGATACGCAACTGAGCTCTTTTTTTGCATTTTCCATCACGTTTGCCAGTGGCGATATCGCTGCCATTTCGACTCGAATGTTGTCTTCAATCTCTTCTATGATCTTCGGACTGCTGGCATAAACGTTACTTTTGAAAAATGCCCACAAGTAGGAGTATGGTGACGTCAAATCCGGAGATCTTGGTGGCCAGTCAGTATCGCCTTTTTTCGACACCACACGTCCCGGGAACTTCCAATGCAACAAGTTCATTGTTGAGAGCGCAGTGTGGCATGTCGCGCCGTCTTGTTGGAACCAGAAGTTATCTAGCTCTTTCAAACGCATTTGGGGTAACACAAAGTGTACCACCTTCTGCCGATATCGGTTGCGATTGACTGTCTCATCAGCTTTGAAGAAAAACGGCAAAATGATTGTTTTGGAGCAAATACCGTCCCAAACATTCACTTTCTGATCATGCAATGGTGTTTTGTGAATTACGTGGGGATTATCGATGCCCTAAAAGCAACAATTCTGTTTATTGACGGCGCCAGGGAGCGTTAAATGAGCCTCGTTAGTCATCAGAAGTCGCTCCCAAAAATCCGGCTCAGTTTCAACCATTTGAATAATGTTATTCGCGTAATTCAAGCGACGAGGGTATCCGTTTCTAACAATCTTTGGGTCAACTGCACTTTGTACGGAAACATGGGCAGATCGGCGGCGATACGTGAAATTCGGATTTTCAGTAACACTTTCCCTCACAGCTTAATGTTTTCATTTGAACGACGTGAACACGGTTGAGTTTGTTGGCAGTTTGCTACAGACCCGTGCTCAAAGAAATTTGAAGTGAGATGACGATTGTATCGCTTTTAGGCGCAGAACGACCACGATGCCTCCGACGATACGCACGCTGAGTAAGAATAATCGAACGATTATTTTCGAGGTAAAGTGTCAGTGTTTCGGTGCGTTCTTTAGGTGTATAAAGATATATGACTGAAATTATATTGAAAAGCAGTCTCCAGAACGCGTTTAAACACGCAGATCGGTTGAGACTGGTTGCAGATATTCAATTGTTTCACTGAGCAGATGAGGATGGCGCAGCCCTGCGCCTTTGAAAACGACATCTGCCAGACTTGCTGAAATAATAAAAGAACATGCATAATGTAGGATCTTCGTTAAAATACTACTATTATAGGACTGTAGGAATAGGACAACGGATAAGAACTCTGCAATAGCAAAAAATTAGGACTAAATGCATTTATACGCTATTCCTTGGGTCCTTTATCCGCTACCTTATGGAAAGTATAATAAAACTAGTGAAAAGTGGACAAGGGCGGATCCACACCCACTGGGTCCACGTCCATAAAAATGTACCCATTGAAGTAGATGAAGTGGTAACGCGTTTCGGGAGAAGACGTAAAAGGAAAATTGATTTTGTTATTTGAATATGGGTAGGTATTTTTAAGTACAGTACTTACATTTATTAATAAAATACCTACTTTTACTTGTATCTATTATTATCCAAATTAAATTATAACTTCTTGTGACTTTACCACGACTATGTGAGCTGCCCTGGCGCCAAAGTTGGATCCGCTCTTGAAAGTGGGCGTATTACACTCCTTGGCCTACACCTACGGGGAAATAGATGCGTGATATTATGCTAAATAAAGTCCTAATTATTTTGTACTTAAGTTCTTACGCGTGCCAGCCCTACGCGAGCCCAGTCTAAGCTAAGACATCAAAGAAGTACATCGTATCTCGGTCAAGGAGCTTCCTCCACGACTCGACAATCCGTCTCAACCATCGCGAATGTCTCTCCCACCTCTAATCTCTCTCATATCTCTAGATGCTTAAACCCACTTCGGACAACGCGTTAAGTATTTAATGATATTGTTGATAAGAGTTAGATAACAGCATATATTTTTATGTCTTTATTTCACATTCAACAATCTTTCAGATTATCTTCGTAAGAGGCATGCGAATTTGTAAGTTACTAACGATTACATGAAACATGGCAACATTCAAGTTGACATGATTTGAATTTCAGTAGTCCAATGTAAGCCACATGAAGTCGGGATAGCTGGGCAGTGTAACTTATCACCATCCTCATCATCAGTGGTGGTGATGCGGATGTTTATATGACACCCAGACACTGTAATAACTCTTGAACTCCTCACACAAATATTTAAACCTGTCCATGTTTATTTAATGCTGTATTAATGCTTATAGTATAAACATACACTTTAATACATACGAGTACCTACTACAATTATTGTCAACTTGCAGTGCGTTATGATTTCGCTGGAAATATTGCAAGTATATATGAAAAAAATATAGAAAAAATTGGATATACCCCAAAAGTGATGGCTTAGTGGTTTAGAATTTAACCCCCCCTGTCTGCACCCCCTTCTGTCTTTACAATACTGTTTGGGTAATTTTACATTAAATATCGTTTGCAGTTACGGCGAATTAAAACATCGCGAAGAAACTTCCAATAATATAAATACTCATTTCTTAAAGCGTGTAATGTCAGCCAATCCACAGTTGGCCAGCATGCCAGACCATGGCCCAATGGTTCTCATTCTGACAGAAAACACGGCCCTAATAGTGGAGCGACAAAACAACTGAAAAGGCAGCCTTTATAGCCACTGTGTTTAATCGTCCTTAAAGCCGTTAAAATCGCCCCCCACGAGGCTTAGATCCTTATCTAACGTTTACAACATGGCCTGTAAAAGGCCCTTCAGTACGGAGACATATATGTATAATATATGTTTCTCTCGGTGAACTCCACACATCTGAAGGTTGTATTGTCGTTTACAAGCGACAAGACCCTCTTTTAGATGTTCTCTCTACTCGAGTTTTTTTTAATATTATTTGTCTTTTTGTACAGTATTTGAATTGTGTTTTATTATTTGACCTTTGCACGTGTACCGATGATCCCTCAATTATTCATTAAGTACGCAATTAATAATTGAACTTTGCTCTTACAGAGAAAGAACTGTACATAATGTGAAAGCCATTAAATTTCTCACATTTAGATGGTAATACCTAATATATGTATTTTTTTTTACACGGCCATCTGATCCCAAAATAAGCATCAACAGAGCTTGTGGTATGGTAACCAGACGGCTGATAAACTACACATATACATATAAATATATACTTAAATAGATATATATTTTTTTACACCAGACACAGAACAAATACTTGTGTTCATCACACAAATATTTATTCTGGTTGAGAATCGAACCCACGACCCCCGGCGCAACAGTCAGGTTCAGTAACCACTGCACCAACGGGCCAGTCAAATATTGTATCATATATTGATACTCTGTTGAATACGGTGTACCGCGCTTGATCGTAACTTAATTAGACACGTTTGACAACTTCCAGTTATTATTTCGAAAATAATTCATTATTTTACAACTATCAACCATACAGAATATTTGTTATCTATTCAATTTTTAAGGTATTTTTTGTCAACATAATCTAAAAAGGGATTTTACAAAAACCTTTTGTGAATAGTGATTCAAAAAGGTTTCTGTGAATTGAATAAAGTTTAAGCGATATTTACTTTATTGCTTTTACGTTTTTGAGTTCAGCAGCATAGACATCTGCACTGATTTTGAATGAACCATATAGGCGTCTATTTTAGGTAGGTTACCTACTGCTATCAGCCTTTACAAAATTTCATATCATTTTCAGATCAAAAATGTATTACAGATCCCTTAGATATCAAATGTATGTAAAAAATATTAGGGAATTATTTTAGAAGTAGCGCAAAAATGAACGATAACGTCGAAAAACGTACAACCATCTGTAGTGTTTACTCGCCTGTTACGTCACCAAAGTAACAACAAATCACAGAATTGTTCCTGTTGTTGATTAGATTTCAAAAATATTGGTTTTTTTTTTGTTTTTACACAAAAAAAAAGTGAACTTATTTTTCTGTAAATGTCAATAAAATACGGTTTTGTACGCTATTATTTAATAGGATGATTACAATTCGCTGTATATTTTCAATGTTGTCAAATAGCGTATTGTAATACTCGTATAATGATTGTATGTTATGTGAGTCAAATTAACAAATTAACATATTCAAATGTTAGTGCAATTAGCACTTCGTTCCGGGGGAAGGTGCCCACTACTTGCACTATCGGTTCAAGAACCCACCTGATGCCTGACTTCGCCAAGCTGCCACTAAGTACTATGCAGATGACATATGGGAGTACTACAATCCTCTACCTACCCAGTCGAGGAAGTGCACGCGTGGTGTTATATTACGTAAGAACGCACCCCACTTTAGTTTTAATTGAACATTTTTTGAGAACAAATAAATAACTTTTGTTATTATTAATACACGTTTATATTCACAAATGTAATTTGATCAAACGAAGCAACATTGACAGGAGCATGTGCCATGGAGATAGAGCAGGTCGTAGTCCGGATCTGTTGATCTAGTTACATATCAATTCTAGATTAAATTGAGTGCAAATTCACTAATATACGGTAGAGAATCTTGGGTTTGGCAAATAAGTCATGATAAAAAAAATTGTGCGGTAGAAATGAGACCACATAGCAGATATAATAAGGGTTTGTGTAATAAGAGAAGGTTTTGGTGAGAAAGAATCATGTTAGGTCATTTAGAAATAATGAATGACAGTAGGTTTAAGAATCAGATTTATAAGGAGAGTGTAAATGGTAGAGTCAGAATAGGTAGGTATTGGATGACATCGGACACAACTCAAGGAAGCCCAAGTCCAAAGTTCCTTCAACAGACAAGTATGTGTTACGACTTTAATGAATCTAGAAGAGACGATAGAGGTCTGCCAAGACGGTAGCAGGCGGAAATCCTTAATCTCAGTTTACCCCAATGACAAGAAAGCGTTACAATATGTACGTTAGTGTCACCATTCACACATTACTAGGAGTACGGTATAGGATAGCAAATATCATCAAGAGTGTACAAACGTCTGTCTCTAAATTTTATGGCCGTTAGTGTATTTTAACCAGAAAATTGCACTGCACATTCTCATATAAGTTTAACTGAAAATTTAACTTAGGTGAAAAAAAATATCCTAACTATCATTTGAACTTCTATCACTTCATAAATATGAAATTACATACATATATTGCAAATACAATATCTGTTAATAACTGTGTCCTTGTGTTTTATACGTGTAGAGAGATGCAGTTTAAAGCTGTTGCTGTGTCATAACACAAATTTTATGGAATATATATTGTTCAGCTACGTCCTAAAGCAAGCGTTGCTATGCTTAGCGTTATGACTGATTGTTTTTTTACGAGCGTATACGCACGCTTCGTGCCCTACGTACGTCTTGCACGAGCGTAGGCGCGCGGGACTATTTCAGACCAGCGTATTTCCGGCGCGTACGCCACACCGAGCGGATAGCGCGCAGAAAATTCACTGCTATGAAAGAGCCCTTACAATCATAAGCGTATGAGAGTTGTATGAGTGAGATGGACGTATCGCAGTAATGCGACAGAAAGATTGTCAAGCGATAATCGAGTACTAAGCGTTAGAACGCTCGAGGGCCAGTGGAGTGGACTCACCTCGGAGAGCGATAATGGCCGGACTTTGTAGATATTGAGCCGACATACGGACCCGGTCGTAACACAGGATAAACACTAAGCAGAAGAGAAGGACACGTAACAAATCTGACACATTGCATTTTATGCTACAAACAAAATTTCTACTTAATATTAATTGTTCTCAATTGATTTTCTACGTAATACTTGTAACGCAACTATCTACCAATTGTATACAATTCACCCAAAACTTTTAGAACGCAATGTCATTTTAGAACAAATATTAACTAATAACTGTCTCTTATAATTATATTAGATTCTTTGTAACTGCCATACTATTGAATATTAGTGCACGCGAGTGCATAGTTATATTCACGCCCCGAATAATTTGAAACATACATATGTATATACATACACATAACTGGACAACGTTGTATACTTACTTTTGCAGTAAATACACGTACAACAGGAACGTATTGAAAATATTCATAAAACGAGTTCGTTTAATTATCTGGAACGCGAATCTAACACCGTGTGACACATGTGGTGTGGTGCTCGTCTAAATCTACCAAGACATCTCACCCATCTGACCCTGTGGCGTCGTCGCTGACGTTGCTGTGCGTGTCGAGCGAGTTCTCGGGCGCGTGCGAGCGGCCGCTCGAGAACACGCTGAGGTCGGCCGTGCTCGTCACGCTGGTGTCGGCCAGCGAGCGCCGCGAGCCCAGCGCCGACGCCGAGTCCTCGCACCGCACGCCGCCCGCCGCCCCGCTGTGCTCTGTCGACAACCCCACTTCCACATCATTGGTCGAACGAACACACACTAATTAGTCACCGATCGCTTCTAAGCATGAAATAAACTTCTTACAGTATATTAATACAAAACTTCGCGTAGAAAATGAGTAAGAATGAAAAGCACAAAAAAACCCTAAAATACATGCAAATTAAATATAACCATACTTACTTTTCTTTTAACAATATATATTATGCACACACGCACACATTTCAAGCAAGTAAACTGAATAGTGCCAGAAAGCGCACATGCAAACGTGAGTGAAAACATAAAACCTCTGCTCATTACCTGAATGTGAGAAAAAAAAACCACATTTAACATTACTTCTTATTTATTGCTATTTTGCTATTTACACATAATTATACTTTCTTTTCCGTTTGCTTTCGCACTTCTCTATTTCAGTGGGTTTGATGAGGAAACTATGGCGTTCGGAAAGGCTGGCGGAGGCGAGAGCGGAGTTCAGGACCGGGAACTCTTGGAGAATATTGATCGAGGCATGCGAGGTGTGAAGAGGAATGTCGACTTGAGGTTGAGCATCTGCATTAAAAAATATATTGACTCCGTAACAATATGACAATATACTAAATCATATAAAAACATAAAATAATCATTAATATAACTTTTTGTAAAACTCATATTGTTATTCATGACATGTTCAAAACTCGTGTAATATACCAGAGATCGTTAATATAATGCAGCTGGTATGCAGGAATGAGTCAACAATGTATGTGCTGAGGCTAAGTACTCGTTGGAAGCGACATTACTGCTGCGCTACATCTACTCACGGCACATTACGTGGCAACTAAACGTTACAACGTACCATACATTATTGATTTTGACATGTATTTGTATGCTTTAATTTATTGGTTGTCCTCACACAACCACGGGCGGCAAAACTAAAAATAAAATCAGAATGTTTTAAAGGATTCTTAACGTTAACATTGCATTCTTATTATCAACGGTGCTGTGCTACCAAAATCTTACATTTCATTATTACTAATAAAATACTAAAGTGATTTGTAATCAATTTATTTCCGGCGTTACGTCTAACCTTCATATATATATAAATAGGTACGCATGATCGATTACCTTACATCTAATTTAATCCAAAATGAAAAAAAAAATTCAAATAGACGAGGGCGAAAACAATGGATGACAGGGGTGGGTTTATGCAAAATCAACATCGACTGTAAACAGATCAAGTGGTGAGCAGAGATTCCTTGCATAATTTAATCTAATTTATATGATGAAATTGACACTGCCAGTGATTTTTACGGGCAACAATAAATACATCGACGCAACGGTGCCGTAGGGATTAAACATGAGCTTATTGCTACAGGTGGGTACTTTATTGATATGTATAACAGATGTGGCCAGTAGCATCGGATACCCTGAGATGACAACGCGAGAAGCGGTAATTATCTTAAAATCCGAGGAGACGTTGACATTAACCATTCAATACAGCTGCGACAAATTAAATAATTTTCAAATTTCTTTAATGCAAAAATCTCCTCGGACCTTAAGATACGGCGTGTTAAATGCATAGTTGTAGTTTTCGTGTTAATTTTTACACATAAACCCACCGCCTTATCACCAGAGTAAAACCATGCGAGTGCACAAAGTATAAAATGTAAAAATTATAATATATAATAATAAAAATATAACTATACTATTTCGAGCCACTAAACAGAACGAAAAACAAATTGGCAAGCGTTGAAAGTGTCAAATCTGTCCATATATTTGACACGAAAGTACATAATGACGACATCACACACAACAACTTAATGACAAAGCTCGGAGAGCTGTAACTCTCATTAAATTCATATCAATCATAATAATCAAATACTTGAAAATAAAATGCCAAAATAACATAATATCGTGAAACTCCAATATCACGTAGATCCGAAAACAACATTAAAATTCGAATGTTCAACACTTTGAAAAATGACACTGCTTCGTTGATATTTGTAAATCACCTCGTCCGAATCGGCGTGTTTTGCGCAGAATTACGCAGTTGCCGGAATGGGCGATATCCTCAATTGATATTCGTATAAATAATTTAACTGCTACAAGTCTGACGTACGAGATTTCCGTAAACATACCTACCCGAGCCGGCAACACGTGCCTCATGCACTGGCCCAATTGCATTCATATCTATAATACACATATAATGAACATCCATCGCATGTCTAAGGAAGTAAAATAGCAATATTTCTATAGAAATATCGTTGATGCTGCTTATAAGAAGTTTTTATCTACAAATTTAAATATTTTGGATATTTCTAGTATTATCCGCCTAAGTTTATTTGCTGCTACAGTTGTGTACGAGTATGTTTTTATTACATATTTTTGCGATTAAGTTTTCAGATACAAGACAACGTCGTACGTAAAGACGCGTTTGCAACAACATAACATTATATGATTTACGAATTTATCATTATTAAGTCATTCATCGTCCCACCCATGGACCCTTGGACACAGTTCACCTCTCAGAATGAGTGGAGTTAAGGGTCTGTCAAGCAGGCTAAATGCGCGAAATCTACAATCTAAAGAACTAAGTCGTCCCAACGTTTAAGAATTTACATTTATTAAGAACAAGCAATTAATACAGCGGACACAATGACATCCATGAATTGTCGGACACGTGAAATGAAAAAAGAATTTGCGTTTTGTTTGTGACCAAATAATGCAGTAACACAGAAGTCTATCAATAAAATGTTAGCTAGATTTGTACTTGGTACCATACATTAAGAGTGTAAAAGATAAATTAGAATAACATGTAAACATTATTTCTGCTTGAATTATTATTACACATCCATTTTCATTCTTACACTTATTGGTGACGTAATAACGTAGCATATTCCGTGACAGCGTATTGTATACAACTCATCTATACCCACAATAATTTATTAAACGTTACTTATAATAGTCATTAAACCTTTATTACCCACAATCGTTAGTAAAAGTCTTTCTCTAGTAACCCAAAGTTCAGTTTAATTGTTGAGCAACAAATCTGCGGACTTACGACGCAGCCTATGTGTTTTTTACACGTCGGGGCAAAAGTTACAAACAAATAAAATAATAAATACTGATGGGCATCTGCTCCCAAACTGGGCAGTCTGTGCCATGCTAACCAGACATCTACATACATATATACATATAAATATATACTTATATAGGTAATTTGTAACGTCACGCCTGTAAACCCCGAAGAGGTAGGCAGAGGAGTGTAGTACACACCCACGTTTCAACAGTTACATTTATGCTCCACTATGAAAAAGGTATTGAGCCTATTGCCATACACCGGACACATAACCAGACACCAATTCACTAGTGGACAACATAACTTAAAAACCCTAAAGTGCCAGACCCGGGATCGGAATCATGGACCTCCCGATCGGCAATCGCACTTGCAACAAACACGACCTACGAGGCAGTCATACTTATAGACGTATTTTAAAAAACAGAAGTAAATAGAAGACCTAAATAAATCTCGTAACAAATATAGCGTAGAGTACCTATACCGATTCTCGATGCTAATTTTTTTTTTCATCTCAGTAGGTAAGAGACCGACATCAAAATTCAAGGTGAGATCTACGAACACGAAATCTGCAAACCAGATATGTTTGGACCGTCGCTACTTATTACATAAACGATTTTATATCATTTTATCTCTCTCCTCTCTCATTCAATAAAAAGGTAAAATAACATTACGCCTGTATTTATAGGCATACGCGGTAGGCAGAGGATGGAAGCAGTGCCACGTTTCACCTGTTATGTTGTACGTGCCATGGAATATATTTCAAGTATTTAATATTTTATGACTGCCTCATTGGTCATATTGGTTGCAATCGCGACTGCCGAACGAGAGGTCCTAGGTTCGAATCCCAGGTTGGGCAACATGAACTTTTCTAAGATTTTCTAGATTCTGGATATGTACCCAGTATATGGCAATAGGCTCACCGCCTATTTCATAATGGAACGTAAACCTAACTGGTGAAATATTATATCATACAATAGTCGTATATAGATAATACTTTATACTATCAATAAGTAGAATTACAAAGATAGTAATGAATTAATAAAAATAATCATAAGTATTTAGAATAAAATTAATCAGATTTTATATAAAAAAGGGAAGTGATTAAATCTGCTTTTGGATCAAAGGTCCGGTGGTATACTCTACTCTGTGGCTTTGAGCAAAAACGTGTAACAGAGTAACCTCACACTCGACTTTCGCCACCGACAATTATACCTATTTAGTCAAAAGTATTATTACTCTTAACCACATAATACGAAAAGAATCAATTAAAAATTGGTGCCAACTCTATGACAGAGTATTTTTTATAACGCGCACGTTTTGTATGATGCGAACTCAGCAAGCTGCCCAATCTGAGTGACGGTTATCTCACTATAGACGGTGAGGCGACTGGAGTATAAATAAAACAAAAGACGTATTAATACTTCATCATCATCATCATCATCATCATCATCATCATCATCAACAACATCAACATCAACATCAATATCAACATCAACATCAACATCAACATCAGCCTGTGTCAGTCCACCGCCGGACACAAGCCTCCACTGAAGAGCGACATCGCATCCTGTCCTATTACATGCTACTGTTAAATTTATGCGAACACTGTAAGAAAATGAAAAGGACTAATCTGGCGATATAGAAAAACAAGAGCATTATTTTAACGTAAACGTGAATATAACTCTGCAACGTCATACGGATCCGTGCAAGCGCTAAGCCTTAACCCGTGGCGCATCGCTCAAACAACAATTGGATTCAAATAATAATAATTGAAATATACGAGCCGTGTGACACGCGACAAGTTCCGTATCAAACTTAACCGGCCGTATAAAGTTGAATTCGTTTAAAAAACAATTTAATAAATCACAGAGCTACAGCGTACACGTCCATAGCGCAGGATGACGGTTACAAAACTCGTCGCAAACAGCTCGCATGAAATATTTAACTCGACAACAAAAGTAGTGCGAACGAAATAGTCGTGGCCACTGATAAAATTAGGTGTACGTTAAGTTATATTTGTTTATAACAGTTGTGTATCCCAACGCCGGCGCACTAACGACCGTTGCAATCTATCGGAAGGTGTTCGTGTGCCCAGGTAGTGTACATTTAGTAAATAGACAAAAAATATCATACCAATACAACTAAAGTTCAATCAGAAACTAATATCAAATAAACCTAATATTATTCATCTACACGATGGATCTGGAATACTCTCAAGTAAATGATACGATATGATTGATGTACGTATGTATTGTTTAGACGAAAGATAGAATTATGCATTTGTCAAATTGTCACTTTAAAATTTTCATATGCGAGTACAGTAGGTATTATACGTGAAATATTTGTGCACATATATTTTTAATTTCTAATGATACAAAACAGTTTCACCCAAAGCGATGACACAATGTTTATTTTTAAATTAACTTAGTACCTTTACATTTGGTTGATACAAAAGCATGTACCCTATCCAAATTAATATGAATGCCATAATTCATGTTGTCATTCAAAGTACTAACAATAATTAGTATTTGATAACATTCAACCATTCGTTGTTTGTTATAAGGTAGATAAAAGAAAGCGCTAGAAGCGCTATCTTGGTCCTGTTGAGAGATCACTTGCAGGAACACAATTCTCCTGCTCTCCAACGCTTGGTGTAAAACAGCAACGCTATGTCGCATTGTCATTCCCCAGTTAAAAGGCTCTCGTATTGAGACGCGCTTAGGCACGAGGCTTGAGAACTTCAGTTGTACGCAAGATTGCACATAGGTATTGTGAATAGAAATGCCAAGACATTAACATGAGGCGACCAGCCGCCACTAGGTTGCTACGTCTATTAAAGAAAGAAAAAAAATATTGTATTGCAGAAATAATAATAATTTCACACGAATTCTTATATATAACATTGTCGGTTACAATTATAACAGCATTTTCATTTAAGATAAACTATTATTAAATAATGGAAAACAAACACTGTGTCAGCGCAATGAAAATGAGTTAGAGATGCGTGAACTGGTCGGAGTTCAGACTCTCTCCGGAGGAGGTTCGC
Organism: Mimoniades ocyalus; assembly: GCA_018245615.1. NCBI lineage: Eukaryota > Metazoa > Arthropoda > Insecta > Lepidoptera > Hesperiidae > Mimoniades > Mimoniades ocyalus. The sequence continues at coordinate 5,604 of DWDV01000296.1, read as the reverse complement.
GAGGTGGGGGGAGAGGCCTCCAAATTACCTGACACCGTATCGCTTTGTGACACTCGGAGCTCCTGTAACTCCAGCGCTGCCTTTTCACGCCTGGAATAAATACATTTTTTTAATAGCAATATGATCACGTCGATCGTAAGTCAGATGTTAATTCTTAATAAAAAAAATTATACGAATTTTTAATAACCATTAAAAATTCGTATAACACAGTCGCAATCCATTTTCAAGATAAGTCTGTTAGTTTGCGCTGACATAACTTGAACCAGCATGATGAAATTAAAATTAAAAAAGGGAAGTACGAGTAGGTACTATATTTAACAAAAGGTAGATGAATTATATAAAAAATATATAAAAACACGAAGTTACAACACTCATACGAAAATGATAATATGTCCTTTCGTCGCCGGCACTCATTGTCAACATCCTTATAAGACGAAATATTAAAATTATTTAGAAAATGTGTTTAATGATATAAGTAGCAATGAATGTTACTGCCACTTGTGCATAACGGTCAGTTGATTCGGACGCAAAGACGAGCCAATTCGCATTCAGTCTATTGTTAAATACGTAACAAACGAAAAAACAACCCATACGTGTGAATGGAATCTGTGGGAAGGTGGTGTCATACTTCCGCTATAAAGAACGGTTACCACTACGATAAAACAAGAAATAGCAAACGCCTAACGGAAGCAAAATAGTGTAAAAAAAATTCAAATCAAAAGATTGATGACCGCCTCGTTGGTCGTGTTGGTTGCAAGTGCGACTGCCGAACGGGAGGTTCTGGGTTCGATTCCCGAGTCGAGCACTACTAAATTTTCTAATTTAGTTTTTCTAGTAGTGCCTCGGAGTCTGGATATGTGCCCGGTGTATGGCAATAGGCTCACCATAGTGGGACGTAAAAGTAACTGGTGGATCGTGGGAGAGTTCTACATTCCTCTGCCTACCTCTTCGGGGATTGCAGGCGTGATGTTACTTTATTTCTTCATAATAATTAAGTAACGAATGTTGGCCATAAAACGTATTGTTGTTATAAAATGTGGCGTCGTTTTATGGAAAAGTTTACCAATATCATCTTGAGCACAGAAGACACCGATGACAACGGTGGCCAACTCGGGGGCTGAGCTGCCGGCCGCCATGAACGTGGCGCCAGCCACATCCGGCGCTAGTTGCAGTTCTGCAAGGCAAAAAAACAGCCATTATGACCATTATAAACCCTTAGGGGGAAAATGAATAAAACCGGGAGTTGATTAGTAGAGAATTCTTTTAGGCATTAAGTACACCTTTGTACCTGGGGTTTAAAAGGTAATACACAATAATAAAAAATAAATCAATAGAAATTAAAGCAGAGTTAATAATGATGACTGGTGACTGATGACTGGAGCAATTACAAATGATCGAAAATTACACACAACCTCGTTAACTAGTCAGCTCATAAACATACATATAATTCTTAACACACACTGAAACAGATATAACGAATGCTCCACGCTCATCACACAAATACTCGACACCGAGATTCGCAGGACAGCGTCATCTATCACAAGGCCAACAGACCGTTGTAATTGAATCGATGCCTCCACATCATACAGAACTAATAGCCCAGTAAATTAAATCTCCGTTTCTCACTCTGGAGATCCGGGACACAAGTCCCATTAGGCAAATCTAATGATACCAAGTGTACTACATTTTTCAAGTTAGATACGACTTGCAGTGATGAGAGGAAAATATCGCGAAGAGACCAGGCACACTTTAGAATCCTATTAATTTATACTTAGCCATCATGATAGACTATGACATTAATTCTCATCACTACGGGACAAGATCCGTCTTAAAGAATGAAACGATAGGACTAACTATATAAATTACACATCATATTATTACAGAGTTCATATAAGAGTATATAACAAAACGATGAAAGTTAAATAAATTGCCACAGTAAAGTTATAATTACTGCCATTTTTAAATAACGGGAGTAGGTACTTTATGCATGCATAATGGAAATTATGAGTTACCTTCGCAGATCCTATCGAGGCTGGACACGAAGTACTCATCGCAGACGATCGCCAGTCCGATGAAGGTGAACACGGCGACCAGAATGTGGATGATTAGCCCGCCGTGCTTCCTCGCGTTCTGACCCATGAGCGGCTGGGGGAACTGTTGAAGGGCAATGGGTGAGATTAGAAATAGTGAACCTGAAATAAATGACCTTATTTACTGAACACGGCAGCGGGATATCGGTAGATTTGAAATTTATTAGAACTATACATGCTTCATTTACTGTATGCGACATGTACTGTGTATCTGCGTACTACATTTACTAATACATACTATACACTGTTTATATTTATTGCATACACAGTGCATTCTTAGACATGAACAATCCTTTCTGGGTTGAGGCGTTCCGAGTCTCTTAAGTCAAACAAAATAAACTGTAAAGTCGTCAATTATTTCGTTAACCTGTTCAATTGCTGGCGGGGTACAATTTCTCAGCGGATGCACGGTGGGAATGGCGTCTTCCTCCTCCGCTACCTTTATTTTCTCATTCTCACGAGTTATTTCCATTTCTTGGTCCTGAAAACGTTTTTATATTAAATATACTAATTTACATTGACTTATTTGTCATTCATTTGTCACACATGTTGAATTCAACAACAGAATTTAATAAAGCGAGCTTTAGGTGAATTAGTATTCTTCTAGTTATTAATCATTCTCCCATTGCTAGGGATCGTGACTGCTTAAACAATCAATACTAGGTCTCCAGCAAATTCGATCCATCGCCTGGTGGAGGGCGCCGCTAACAGGTAACTCCAGCTGTTGTGAGATCTGGTCTGACCATATCTTGGTAAGTATACCTACTTTAAGAAAGTTAGTATGCGTTTGGTAACTTAAAACTGTTTTAAATATATTTAAGATTATCTCAAAACAAGAAACATGCTTTAAGTAAATTAGTATAATGTATAGTATAGTGTATAACTATATATTATAGTTCGTAGGACATGTATACATATATTTCACTCATCATACTCGTAAGTAGCAACAAAACAATCATTAATCTCAAATAATGCAAAAACTATCTCACTCATAATAATTTGCATTGATTGGAATAATATTTTAAGTAGGTAATCCTATTCTTGATATCCTATAAATGATAATTCTATTTACTACTAACAATAATCAAGCAAACTAACATTAACAGTACTCCTGCAGTCGACTTTTAAATGTATAATGGCGCCAATAGCCTCGTTTGATTGCTTTCTGGTCGTTTGCTTACTATTTACATGAAAAAAAAATGTAAATTACCGGCTAGATTTTGCTGTTTTTTTATTATCAAACTTAAACCGGATCAATTCGTAAAAAATAGTTTCATTGATAGGCGATATTTTTATCAATGTACGAGTCATTTCTGGTTTATTTTTTATGTGAATTCCATGAATACCGAACTTTTGCTTATATATACGTATATATGTAGATCATGAAGTATAGCAATGAACATATTGAATAAAAAGGTAACGTATAAAAATTGAATTAAAAAAAATTATAAGCCTTTAAATAAATCAATGATACAACGTTGCCGTTGGTAACAAATGTATTATGCTTTGTTATATGCGTGATTTATTTTAATTAGTTTCAGTACTTTAATATCAACCACATGTCTACATAACACTGTTGTATTTTACATTTGAAGACGGAATTTTAGTAAACATTATTAAAAATAAAAAATGTGTAAAGAATGGAACAGTACTTTCCATAATACTTGCTTTCATTTACTTGGCAAGCTTTCAATTCAATTACATTACATAATACGGTAATATTGTTCTGCGAAAATAAATTAGAAATGACAAATTTTGAATATCGTTTATCACCGGCTTAAAACTCCGTTCCTCAGCAACTTGTGATTAGCGTGCCGAAGTTATTCTTCGGTAATAAATGCAATGATACCTCTGTGCGTGCAATTTTATTAATATTTACTGTTCATATATTTGAACACTGTTTAAATGTAGCGTCAGGAAAATAATTCATACCTCTTCATAGCCAGCGTGTTTTAACTTTTTCTTATCCCCTTCATCCGCCTGATCTATCAATCCTTTCGTTGCTTTTTTGCTACCTTCGGGCGGTTTCCCTGTGTCTCCCTCGGTCTTTTTTTCTGTTCCTTCTACCGCGACAGGTTCGCTTTCTGAAAACGTTATAGATCTAGTGCTACGTATTACTTTAAGGAGGTCTTTTTTCATGTCATAAAAATTTGGAAACAATCTGCTAATTACATAAGTCTATTGAAAAATGTTCCAATGAAAGTTTTTTTTACATTACCTATATCCAGTTGCTGGTTAGTAGATGCAGTTATTTTTGCAGTAGGAGCAACATTCGTCTGCGCGACTTTATCGGGTTTATCTGCCGATTCCGAGGCAGTGCTGAGCATCGCTTGGAATATGGAGTATGTGATGAAAAACACTGATACCGTCAGCCACCGGTGCCGGCGCGGCCGTCTCATTCTCTACAACAAGAAAACGTTACCAAATTTCCGATAATAGTATGTTCGCTGTGTTTCAATAGATTTAATCTGAATAGCGGCCTTAGTGTGTAAACTATTGCAACGCTTAAGAGCATGACTGGCCGAAAAGCTTGAGGCTGAACTCATGCTTACGGCCCTGATCAGTCGAGCTCAATATGATTTACAAAGTATTCGTTAATTTGTTTCAAGACCTTTTCATTTAATACTGAGATTTCCCGAGCAAAGCAAATCTAGAGACAGAGAACCTATGAAAGAGTGATGATTGAACTCGTAGATGTACATCAGGTATGTACTCGTAACGAAGAGACATTAGACACGCTATATTCTTTGCGTTTCCCATAAATAATCTGGAGTGACGCTATAACAATTATAACAATACCTTGAAAAGGAAACCCTTAAGTGCGTCAAGTAAACAGAATTCAGATATATAACATTACTTTTGTAACATCATCAAGTTATGATTTCATTAAGATACTACAAACACACACACACACACACACACACACACACACGATAAGTACATTTTTTTAACATACTTGTGCATTTAGTTTTTAAAACGTCTCAAAAAGATTGATTCACATAGGTATATTATTAATTGTTTTAAAATAATTCGGTAGTTCATTTTTCCAGGCACCTTTAATCATGTGAACAAAAATATACGTACAATGACGTTTCATATCTAATTCTAATATTATATAATTACCACAGATTACAATAACTTCCTAAAAAATATATTTACCTCATTTTGAAGTATTATAACAGCCATTGCTCAATTCAACTTTCACATAAAAAAAATCAAAATAATTTCTGCATTCCTGTACCGAGGAATTTTAATTATTCAATTCACTCACATTTTTGTATCACGTGCATTCAATATATTTTAATAAACATTCTCATCTAAAAAGAGCCGACATTGAGATGGTAACCGAAACTTATAGTGAAAATATTACGCACATTCCCGCCAGGCCCATTACGGGATAGGCAGAGAGCACAGAGTGTCAAATAATATATCTCTATTTTTACAGATTTGCTGTGCTTCTTCCACATTCATCACTTTTAGAATTTTAACGCGTGTATTTTAAGTAAAGTCACAT
>DWDV01000295.1:0-18294 GCA_018245615.1 Mimoniades ocyalus | reverse complement strand
AAACGTGGGAGTGTTCTACATTCCTCTGCCTACCTCTTCGGGGATTACAGGCGTGATGTTACTTTTTTTTATTATTAATACAATAAAAGAGCTATTGAAGGCTTTTAAATTAGAAGGAAAGTTATATTATACCTGCTTTCATTAAACATATTTTTAGCAAAGACATTCTTAGTGAAATAAACTTTTTTACAGAGAAAAATGAATACAAGCGGCACTCTAGTAAGCCATCTTAACGCATTTCATACAAAAAAGGAGAGAATAAATCACCGAGATCTAAATGAGATACTCGCAAATGAACGCAAGAGTTAAAAGCGTACGACGTAAATCAAAGCGTGCATGATTCATGTTGTGTGCTTATTAACATAGCTACGTAGTCGTATATGCGACCAGGCGAGAAATTGGTCGTACGTAGATACAAACATGACACATGCTTTAAAAACACGGACTTTTTTTGTATATTCTACATTAATTATTGAGTTTTTAAACCGTCTATTCAACAAAAGCAACGGAAAATTGAAAATATAAGTGAAATTATTATGGGCGTCGTCAGTAAGTAGTTTCTTCCGTACTAAAACAATACACTACTACTAAAAAAAACTAAACAACTTACCGTCTAACTCTACAAATATGGCGGGTCAAATGTTCACAGCCGTCTGTTCGAACTACCATTGTGCATTTGGAATTCTGAAGTCATACCTCAGGATTGGAAAGACGCATCGATCTGTAAGCTCTATAAAGGCAGGGGCAGGATCTCGACTGCACCTCGTACAGACGTATCTCTCTGGTTAGCACTACGGGTAAGATCTCGGCTCGTATAGTCAATCAGCACTTAAGAAAATTGTCAGAACGCATTCTGCCCGAGAGTCAGTGTGGTTTCCGATCGAATATAGGCGCAATTGATACTATTTTCATGGTAAGACAATTATAAGAAAAAATCCTCGAACAATATCGCCTAGTTTACATGTTTTTTATCGACTTAGAAAAATAGTTTGATATAAATATGTACCTTGATCTGCTTTGTGGATTATACTGGAAAACGTTGATTGTGCTCCGAAACTACTAAGTCTCGTACACCAATTTCATAACAATATGCTGATCAGAGCGCAACAGGACAAATATTACAGAGGTCAATTTCCAGTAACTGGTGGCGTTAAGCAGGGCTGCGTGATGGCCTCTATACTCTCTTCGCAATTAACGTCGCCGCATAATTGAGAGACTCTTATGAAGGCTGGCTGGACAAATTGTTCCGGAGGTGAGTACTGACCGAATGTTCTTCGCCGTTTCACGTTTAAGATCTAAATGCATGGTGCACAACATACCTATTGTAGACACTCTATATTATGCCATAGACGTTTGCATGATGTCCGATGGAGTCGGCAACTTGCAAAAATTTTTAGTCTGCCTCGCAATATCGTGCAAAAGATTTAGATAAGCTCAATGTCTCTAAAACCCAGGTAATAAAACAACCTCCACATGGCACCAGAGCCGACAGTACTCCGATACTGGAAGAAGAAAACGCCCAAAAATAAGTGTCATCATTTCGGTTTCTGGGTAGTTACGTTCGTGATGACAAGCAACTAGTTACCGAAATCGCCTCCCGGATACCAAGAGCATGTTCATGTAGGCTGTTTGGTCCTTTAAGACATGCAGTCTGAAATTAGGACGAACTACAGCTGCCCACTAAGATACAGGGTCATTATTTTACCAATTCTTCTCTATGCCATTGAAACTTGGTGTGTTTACGAAGAGGATATAAGACGTCTAGATTTTTTATCTAACATGTCTACGCAAAATTCTACGCAAAGGATGGCAAGATCGATTCCCTAACACAACCATATTAATACGCATCTGGTTGACGGGCATAGAAGCTATGCTTATCAAATGCTAACAGAAATGGCGCGGACATGACCTCAGATTGCCGAAAGCAATTTACTACTCCCAGTTAAAGGAGGGAAAGTGCAAAATTAAAGGTCAATACCTGCGTTATAGGGAAATGATAAAGTGACATCTTTCAGCATGGAACATCCCCGCTAATAATTGGGAGAAACTCGCGCAACATAGACAACAATGACGCAGTACTCTTGGTAAGGCTATTACCACTTTCGAAGGTGATCGATAGATCAAACTCGATGGCTAAAAGCCTCGATAAAAAGAATCATCCTAAGTATACTTAAAATTAACAGTTATACAATTCTTTAGGTCAGTTGCACTGTCAGCCCTGCAATAGAGCTTTCAAAACCAAATTCGAGTTTGCCATAAATTTTCCCAAAACTTTTTTTGTCAAATTTTCATCATCGACATCATCATAGTAAGTACTCACAGTTGTATATTGGTCGATAATAGCGGTAGATGGTTCTAGTACCACCTCCTTCATCATCAGCGATTCTAAGCTCACTGATAGAAATACGCTTTCCGTGAGGAGTTATTGCCCATAATCTCTTCTGTAGACATGGGAGTTGAGGATCGCAGAGCACAGCTAATTTCTCGCATCCTCACTGTAGTCTACGCTACATTCCAATCAGACGGTTGCCAGAGCCTCTGCCGTATAGCATATTCTAGCAAATTTCAAAATATTTTGTATTTCTACTCAAGCTTTTAAATATTGCTTAAAATCAAGGAAAAAATTATCAAATGAATAGCGGAAAAAAATTCATAATTGCAGAAAGTGAAATCAATTTTAAGAAAATATTCTACAAGTGTATAACAAATCCACATAGTTTTTAAATTAAGATTATTAAAGCAAGGTGTTACTACATATTAAATTGAATATTCAAGTTTTATTGTGACTTTTCACCGTTTTTCCTTTAAATCATGAACCGCGCGGCACAAGTATCGCAAATCGCTTGAATAAAGTCCCGTCCGGAAAGCGTCCTTTGTCTGTAGTTGACAACGCCGCTGTCACACTCACTACTCCCGAATCTCTCGCACTTCGGGCTTTACTGGCTTTCCTTACTCTTTGTAGTCGTACCTTGTTCTGTACAAGGTCTGTGGCTTGACAGATCTGTAGCGATAATGGTCGCGCACGTGTACAGTGAGAACGCTTACAAAGCAAATTGAGCCTGAGCAACGTTAATTTAGAGGTCTATGTTATTTTAAGTTGGACAAACACAAATTTTTAGTAACAAAATTACTACAGTAAAGTCTCCCAATTGTTATTTGAAATTAATAGAATGGATAAGGGATCAATGACAGTAAACTTTCTTTGGGCTGGTCCAATGCTAGTACTGCTAGTTAGCTCTCGATTCGAGGCAGATGTAGAATCCTCTATCGAAGTTTAATTTATTTGAACATAACTTAAATGGTCATTTTATAGATAGAAGATTATTGTGTACATAAACACAAAACACGCGTACTTAGTAATATTATCGCTTCTGGGCATCGCGGGTCCTCAGCCATGTTCGAAGTTGGACCATAAAAAGATTAGTCATCATTGACGTTTGAGATATAATCATTACGTTAAAGGACACATTTTCTTTAACGCTCCTTAATGGTCAGGCTATTTGTTATGTCAATGTCAAAATCTACTTAAAGTACACATATTCATTTTTCATATTTAGTGGACATAAAATATAAGAAAAATGAAATCCATGGTAAAGTGCTTACTTTGTTTCTAAGTAAACAGTGTGATTGATATGTCTCAATATGAGCATTGTTTTCAAGATCCTTTTTTTTTCTTAGCTTACTGATCCTATCCTGATCCAATTCAAATCAAGATATTATAGAAATGGATGATCTGTTAACAGTTGATGACTTATACCCAAGCTATATTATGGAGAAACTGGTTGATGGTTTTTGTACTTTATTTATTAACGAGCCAACATACTCTACATAGATTATATGGTAGATAGCCAGAACGTCAAGTCAATAGTCAGAACAAAATGGCGAAGCAGTGGAACGCTTAGCCAGCATCCGTTTCCAGATACATATAACCTAGGGCTCCTCGAAGCAAAAGTGAATAGGCTTTTCCTAGGCAAGCGTGTTCCATGTTAGGAGGCATCTGCGCTTTCAATCAGGCGTGATCGCTGCCGTACGCTAACCGATAACATAATAAAAAAATATAGCGCAGCTCTTTAGTATGTCCGCAGCTCTTAACATTTAAAACTAGAGTTAATTGATGAGTGTATACAAAACAGTGAACACAATAACATACATACATATCAAATAACATACCTGCATAAATATCTTCACGCCAGTTCCCTTACGGGATAGGCAGAGAGTGCCGAGTGCTAAATTCTACTACTTATTCTATACTATACTATTCTTCAACTAATTCTACATTCGTCATAATATTTAATATAATAACATCAACATATCAATGTCCAATAGTTGAAAGACTTATAACAATACGTACACAAACTTTTGCATTAGATTACAATTATTTGGTCAACCAAACCAAAGTCCCGTTGGAAACTAAGCTCCTGTTATTATTTGATAATGTGCTTTAACAAAGCTTAGGTCAGTGAATGATGACAATTATAAAATTATAATATATGTAGATAGAAAGGTATCCATTAAATAAATGTGTATAATCTGCTTCAAAGCATTACATTACATTTCTCATAATCAATTTAAACAACATAATAATTGTAATGAGTATTACACATTACTACACTTGTCGTTTTAAATTCTAATAGCAATGAGTCAAAATAATATCGTCGATGCTACTGGATTTAATTATAGCTAAGGTGTCGACATAGCAGAAGAGATCTTTTTACTCATTTTTAAGAATTTCATATGAACAGTGTCTAGAATCAGGTCAGGAAAAGCTGCTTGCACACTCATTCGATTCTTATAACAAGTACTCGGTACGAAGAAAACTGCCGTATGCGGAAGCTTTATTAATATACATATTTTGCAATACGGGAAACGGATGAGTACAAGAAATTAATTTCTTGACCCAGGCGTGAAAACGTAAATAAATGAATATCTCTTGTAAGAGAGATTCATTAAACATTCCAACTTCATTATTAGACATGAGTAAAATAAAACAAGATATTGTTAAAAAATATAACAAAAGTATGAGATAAATAAACCAAATCATTGTATTACGTAAACACGAATCATCTGTTTACTTACCTACCACAACAATGTTCACAATCCAACACTAACGAACTAGAACACTCAGTGTCTTCACTCAAAATAGAACAACACAACACTACTAATAAATTCGAATCGCGAATTCGAATCCGAATCTCGGAACTACGATGCAAATGCGAAAGTTAGCAGCACAAGCTCAGTGCCGACCGGCGCAAACCGCCCGCCCCGGACTACTGCGGCGTACTGAACGCGGATTTTCACGGCACTGAAAATTTTATTAAGGCTTCCCGGCTCGTCGAGACTTGCGCGGATTGTTATGAATTATCGTGGTACGACAATCTCTATTTTGGATTGTTTTAGATTTTGATTTTACTAGAATACAATTACAGACATTACAATAAATAATAATCATAGTGTCTCACACATTCTACGTAAGAGTATAAAAAGTGTTTATTGGTTTATCTCCCAGTCAACTTTGGGTTCAGGCATTAATTACATGCTTGTATTCCATAGATCCCTTAGGTTAGATGTTACATAAGAATAATAAAAAGTGTTCATGAAAATATGATAGCGTCATACACAAATAGTTTTTACGAACATTGCAAATCATAATTTTGGCTATTCTTGTTATTAGTAATTTTTTTCAACAACAGACGAAAATTTTAAGATACCGAAACTTTTTACCGGAATAAATTACTTAACCTAAATTAGATACTATAATCATATTCAAAAAATAAACTGTCAGTATTTCAAAATAAAACACTAAAATAGAAAGATAACCATAATTGTCCAGATCAAAGACTAAATTTTAAGTAAAATATTATTATTTATAAAATCATCCAAGTTGTTATTATTTTGCAATACTGCCACATTTTGTGATTTGAATCGCAATTGAGACATTTAGCTGTGAAAACGATTAAAAATTTATTTCAGTGTCCATTGTAACCATGTAGGTATACAGATAATAGAATCAATACGAATCAAGCATAAAAACAATTCTCAGGATTATTCTGTGATTTATTACATAAATTTGCAAGCCAAATGCGCTTCGCCGACCAACAGATAGTTACTTTTCTCTCAACAAAAAAGCTTCAAGCCGCCTCGCCTAACCCAATCCGTTACTTCGTATCGTTACGTTCTCGCGTGTTGCTGGCGTCGTCTATCCATCACTCAGATAACGAATACTTTTGTTTGACATTAGCATAAGCCGGAGAAATTGTTTCCAACGCTGTCTAGAATAACAATTGAAGAGCTTTGTGAAACTCATTTATTTGTATAACGAGAAGTGATTTTGTATTTAACAGCGTAAGCCAGAGGGTACATTAAGTATCATGTGTGTCTAAACGGTTACCTACAGAAATCTGGAGCTCAAGCAGTACATTTGTTAATAATAAAACCATGTAAATTTCAGTTTGGAGGCCATGGAATAAGAACAGGTAAGTAGGGTTCCTAGTTGCTGTTAAAGGTACATCTCAGGCGAGGTAATATACGAGTATTTCTTTCAATACTTACGAGCGAAAACGCTAATTTATCAGAATATTATGCAGAGATGACCAAAATATGTTAATAGCATCAAGATAACAATAATACGGATTGTGATTTAAAAAAAACCCGCAGTGCGCAAGTACCGATCCAAATCAACGGATTAGCTACACGTACGCAACTGTAACGCTGTAACTTGCAAAGAAAACGTATATATTGTTAACACTGGCTCGGATAACCTTAATGCCGTAAAGCTTATTTTAACGCGGATATCTTTGCTACATATTGTAATTTTTCTATTTACATGTGCATTACCAAATAAATAGTAGCCATAATGACTGTGGGAAATGTGAATTTCTAGTGACTTTCTAGTGAAATATAAAAAAAAAATCAAGTTTCATAGATGAAGTTGTCACGTTTACGATATTATACTCGTATATGAAAGTACTAATTCGAACGGTAACATCATTTGTACCATATATATATTAAAGTAAATAAACTCTTTATACTTTTAATTAATTATTATTGTGGGTATATGTCAACTAATTGATCTTTCTGATTCAATAAAACAACATTTTGTTCGGTCAGATCATGTTACAATATAATAATTATTATTATTAGATTCCCTGGTTTACATGCATACATGAATCGAGGTAATCACGATAATGTTCTTGTTATAATGGTATGTTTAAATACAGAATTAGCTATATCGCAGTATATCACAGCGATATCTGATATTATCATTGTAATAAAACTGTATACATGTGAGTTTAGTTCCAATTAAACAAGTTATTTTAGTTGAGTATGTATTAGTGATAAGTTTGAAATCAGTTTAAAATAAATCTGAGACAGGAACAAACTCACTTATTTGTATATTTATCTCATATTTGGTATGATCAATGAATATAAACGATATAAAATAAATGTTAACGACATAACATAAACGATGGCATGCGTGCCAACGGACTCACCATTAAGGATGCCGAAAATCGTGCGAAGTGGGCTAGAGGAAGTAGGAGGTTGATGATGATGATTTGGTATGATCAATAAATTGTATGATAGTGATAAAAATCCTAAAACTGTTTGTAAAGACAAACGGAATGGTTATACAAAGCAAAAAATAACAGCACAATTAAAAAATAACAACACAATTAATGATAAAATGTTTAGTTACAATTATTCTATATACATAGCTGATATGAGAGAAAATTGGTGAAAATATATGACCCGACTTCTTACCATAATAATATTATGACAACATTTAATTAAATTTACAAGGTATTCATTGCTCAGACAACATTAGTCTTCGATCGATAAACCAAATAAATATATCAAGTAGACCAAATAAAAGCGCATCAGTTGCGTAATTTTAACTTAAAGCGAATAAAATAATGAAACTATGAAGACTGAAGAGAAACAAATAAAAAGCGAAAAAGAAATGAGAATGCCTCTGCGAATTGAATCAGCACTTGCTGGTAATATCGCATAACGAGAGATTCTATGGTCACCGCAAATGTTACGATTTTACCTGATGTGTAAAACTTTGGAGGTGTCTTTTTTAAATTGTCGCTAAAGTCCGTACCTAATGCCGTATCAGTGACTTAAGAAACAAGTTAAAGTAATGTATATAGTATTGTATTTAATATAATATGAGAAAATTTGTAGACGTTTGTCTAAAAATATTTTTAGCAGGTAATATTCTAAGACCTAATAACAATATTTTTAGAATATAATTTTTGGTGTTTTCCTATCATTTGTGTAATAAAAACTATGGCAAACAAGCCAAAGACTCACCTTATGGTTAGTGATTAATGTCGCCAGCAGACATCTATAACATCATAAAAATTACCGACCTGTTGCGTTTCTTGAAGCATTTTTTGTACTTTGTTTAAAGAATTCCATGTTACAACGTATCCTAAATGTCTCCGAAAAATACTCGTTCCACAGCTTTCCCATATGCGGTAAAACATTACTCACTGTTTAAGTCTGCCAAGTATCTAATTTATGCAGAAGAAACTTCATTGATCAGCGGCTAGAACGATACAAAAAAACATACGCAATGCGCCCTGTCGCTGCGCTTGGTCAGGTGCTCTAACCAAGTAGGAAGTATATAGTCGTAGACGATTCGAACGGCATGCCACAGGACAGAATCAAGTGAGATTAACTGGTACTCTGATACCATCAATGATCATAACTGGTGAATCGTAATAGTGTCCACTAATAATCCAAATATACATTTTTTTTCAGATGTATGACTACAATACAATGCCGCATCCAATATTCGCTTTCATTGTATCACTGTAGCACATCACAATAAGTGTATGATACCGCATCTGTTGCAGCCGCGTCCTGTTTATGGGTATATGAACATTTGCGAACTAGTAGCTTTTTGCAAATATTGTTAATTACATAGTACTATTGAAGTATTACATGACTTACAGTCTGATGTTTAAGCATTCATGATTTTTATTTTAAGTGTTTTTATTTTGGCATCAACGGTAACAAAACATGTAAATGAATCCCAGAAATATTTTTATTTTGATAAATGCTAAATAATATATACATATACTTTAACTTAATTGTCAATTGCACTGAGCTCATCATAGCAATGCAACTTCATCTCTATCACGAGCTCAATGAGACTGTCTTACTTAGATATACTGTCTTACTTAGATATATTTACAAAAGCAAGGAATTATATTATAACGTATTCATGTAGACGGCCTGCATAGGCTTTTAAAAAAGAAAGATTACACCAGAGCAATAACTTAAAAGCTACACTCTGCTTGACCGGTGCATACTGCAGGCTTTTGTTGTGGAGTCACGCGCATCTCGCTGCATTGTATCTCGCATTGTCAGGAGACGAGGTGTCTATCCGTTACGAAAAAAACTTTCATAGAAAACCTCAAGGATCTTTACATTTAGCAGATACGATTATGTCAAGAAATGTTTCCTATTTCTTAATAAAAAATGTTTTCTTAAATGTTTTGAATTTGCGTTCTTTTCTAAATTATTTAAGCACATTTGTACCTACCTACCTATTCTATTACCAACAATTTTAATAAAAATAATTATTTTAAAATTTATGTTTATTTCTGCACAAAGCAAAATATAAAAAGAGTGTATCTTTTTATATTTTGCTTTGTGCAGAAATAAACATGCTATGATGATATAAACAAATTAATTTGTGTTAAGTAATTTTATAATTTACAACAAAACAGTTTCATATGCCAAACAATATTGCTAATAAGTTGTATATAGTAACTATGAATTACGTCGGGTTTTCAACATTATTTGAACTTACCGTTTGATATTCTTAATGTTCAGGGACTTCATGCCGAGGGGTATTATGAAGTTAACTAGCGATATCTGCAAAAAGTTATTGCGATAGTTATGCAAAATATGCGAATGGCTTAAAATGTTTCATGTAATTCCGGACATTGCTGCAGATTGTACATATGGGTAGGCAATTCTCTGTCAATGCTTACAAATACTGTGGAGATTCTTAAAGTTCTGATGAGGAATCGAATAACTTAATGGTTGGATTTCCCAATTGAAAGAATTATGCACAAATGTATGACGAAATCCTATAGAAAATGTAAAACGCTGTCATAAAACTTCTTACAGATATGCCTGTGACTGTTTTTGTAGGGAACCCGAACTAGTATCCAAAGTTGCGCCCATGAATTGCAACCATAAGTCGCGACTATAAGTGACGACCTTGGGTCGCAACGTATAAACAAGGATGGTGAGTAATAAGTGTTAAAAATGGCGTCTATGGCAACTGTTTGCATTGTGGCTATGTGTCCTATGAGCCTCGAGCGAGATTTTCCGATGCAATCACTTTCTAATTGTCTCTATTCTTTTTTATTGTGGTAAGATATTTTAATACCATTTTAATACACTAGTTTGTTTATGTACTACACGTGAATTTTTTGTTTGATTTAATTATGATAATTCATAATAAATTTCAAAGAACAACAAAAGAATTCACACTTACAGGATGAAATAACAGTGGAACATTGTAATTGTTTTTTAATTTCTATAATAGTCAGGGGAACAAAGTGATCAAAATTAACCTGTTGTTGATACCGCGGATATATCGGTTGTAAATCACTGACGCTCGTATTTCTATATTACACTTTAAACGCTACAGTAATATTTATATAATACACAACTACAGAAACATCTATTATACGTCAAGGTAATACTGCACACTGTAGTGTACCGCTCCAACTCTTACATAGACCGGCATTACGTACCAACATGTTACTCACATTAAAGTTGTGACGGATTTTTGTGACAGAAATAAAAATCTAAAGCACCAGATCATTTATAACCAGGTACATTATCAACACGATCGTATTATTTCTCCAGTGTTTAAAAAGGAAAAATCAATTTTAAAATGAAACTGCAATATGTACCTACAATACCTGTCGCACAAAAGAAAAAATTACAGTCTTTCAAAAATATCTCGTAACGCTAATTTTGAGATCAAAGGAATGTTTGTGCGATGTAAACAAGCCTTGATTGTTCCAAGAAATGTTCAAAGAAGTTTCTCTTAATTAAGGAAGCTGATGACGTAGAAAGTTTTCATCAAATTGTAATGTTCTGATTGAGAATCGCGTTGTCTCTTATTTAATTGGCTTAGTTATTTATGTATAATATTAATTTATACATAATATGGAGATAATTTATTTGAATTTACATAAACGCTCATAAATCTTAATGAATATCAACATGATTCATTCTTATTTATTATTCTTTATAAGTTTACAATTTTATACAGTTGATACAATGGGCAAAGTATTTATACAAAGTAGTTATACAAAGTATTTATACAAAGTAGTAGTAGTATGTCCATCAACAAAATGTTTTGCTTATATCTGACAGCACAACGATATATACACTGTAGGACGTTCTTCGACGCGTTATATTGATGAGCTTAATAAGGTAGGTGGTAGCGGAATGGGATCGGTAGAGGACCCACTTTTATAGCACACCTTGGGAGCACTCTATGTGTAGCCGTGGAATAGTTAGAGTTAGAGGCTGAAATAAACGATGATGGTGACATAAACAGGAATATTTGTTATGGATTCGTCTAATCAACCCTTTAAACTATCAACTATGTATTCATTTACTATCCTCAAAACAACTGTCACAAATCTATGTAAAGAACTTTACTATCACTTTGTTTTACGAAATAAACCAAGAAGAATGTTTACGAGAAATAAGACCGACGCACATGAGTCAATCGCCGCGTGGGCGCGGGGTCGGCCCCACGACCCGTCGTAACTGGAAACAATTGATCAGTTCACTGCTAATATACGTTACATCGATATATGCATATTTACTGTTCACCATCATGGTACGCACATATTGTAGGTATGGATGACCTCACATTGACGTAAGCACTTTTTACTCTCAGTTGAAGTAGGGAAAGCGCAAACCTGGAGGTCCATACCTATGTTATGAAGCGACAGCCGGCAGAATGTATCCCCGTTAAAAATTGGGAGAAATTCACGCTACATACACAACAATGACGCAGTACTGTTGATAAGGCTATTACCACCTACGAAGAAGATCGATTGATGAAACTCGATGCTAAAAGCCTTGTTAAGACGAATCGTCTTGCGGTTCCTTCTAACTTCATCTATAATTTGTCCGTTGCACTGTCACCCTTGTAACAAGACTTCAAATCCAAGTTCGGTTTTGTTAGACATTTCAAGTCCCAGAGATTTCTCTAGTCAATTTTCCCCATTGACGGATACGTCAAGAAGAATATCATCATTAACTATGCAATTAGGTAATATTTCCATCAATGTCATATAGCGCAGTGTCGCACTCTGCAAACCAAATTATATCGAAATTAATTTATTTTAATACCATTGATTTGCAGAACGCGATGAATTCGCTTTGCGATTGTAATGCGTTATTCAACCAATGCTCATATTGTTAAAATTTTATGGTAAATCTATTTCTGTTGCAATTTAAAGGCAGCTAACTGCGCTTGTACTTGTAATGTATACTTAAATATAGTTCACACATACTGTTAATAAAAGCAAATAAATATTTAAATATCGCTTAGCGGCAGAATCATCAACTTTTGGCGTTTATGTTCTAATAATTAATACCGAAATGTGTTTCGTGAATAACGAAACGTCTATCTGATAATTGGCTTCGATCATACTCTAGGAACAATTATTTATAACAGCGACAGAACAGCGATAAGATTTGTGATTACTTGGCTACTTCTGATGAGATAACATATCGGCTGTTAGGCAATTTGGAATCCACCATTAATACACGTCCGCGGACTGATGGACGCTCGCGTGTAGCGGGACCGTGCCCGATCAATAAAGACGTTTGATTTAGGCCATCGAACTAGCGGCGTTTCTAGAAAGGTCTGAGGTGAACCGATTTTTGAAATACACTGGAATGTATACAAAACTTGGACATATTGAATGTTCATATGATTGGGAGACCAATGGACATATAAGAAGACTTTCGAATCGTTAATTTTATTTCAGTCGCTAGTACACACTAATCCAATAAAATAAAAAAAATGGTCTGTTGTAATTTGCTTGAACCGATTTGGACGAAGCACAATTTGAGCACTATTAAAATTTCAAATTTACTCATAGGTCTTTATTACAAATTTTTGATTCGTTCCTTAGCTTCAACCAGTGCACAAATTACGCATTGAAATGTATCGTCTTAAAGTGCTAATAATTTAATTCATTTTATAAACGTCTTCATGTCTTCGTATTTTGGATAATATGATATCATGTTGAGTGCCATAAACGCCAGTTTCGTAGCTTCACTGCCAGAATCTTGTTCACTGATAACAGGCAGCGTGGTCTCAACGTAAAAAGATAAGGTACGCTTGATTTCAAGTGTCTCGTACGGCGATAATTATCGCCTTAAAGGTGTCCGCTATCTGTGATTGGTCAAGCTAATCAGATAAATTGATATTGTTGTCAGTGATTGGTAGGATTAATCGAATACATCGATACAAATCAATACGTTTTGATTTTTATATTTACCTTTTTATGTACAGGTAAGTATTTTGTTACTTTTCTAAATTTAATTTAAGCTATGTCACGTGTTGATTTTAAAAAGAATATTGAGTGTAATTGGTGTGTTGTGATATTAACGTGTCTTTTTTACTTCCTGAAAAGAGAAATTTATTTCGTTACAGGAATAATATTACATTACAGGAATAATATTACAAGGTAACATTATAACAAGGTAACAAGGTAACAAGGTAACAAGATAACATTAAGTTATCATACTTACCTTTTGTTAATAAGTCAATTGTTAATTGTTAATAAGTCAATTGTTAATTGTTAATAATTGTTTTATTAATTAATTAATTAATTGTTGTATTAATTAATTGTTAATAAGGGTTAATAAGCCACAAATAAAGGAATTCTTTCTTTCTTTCCTTCTTTCTAATAATGATACGGCATGAACGAAATAGTAAGTATACCAACTTACCTATAAAATTATTTCTTTCTAAAAATAAAAATTGTCTTTCTAAAAATTCTGACTTATATTGAATTTGTGATAAATTTTGCCTTATAATTTGTATCGTGACGTGAACGAATGCTTAGAAAATGTGTAGAGTTACTAATTAAAATTGATAGTTGTATTGTTTAATTTATTAATTAACTTAATTAATTAATATGACAATTAAGTAATTAATTAAGTAATATGACAGTGATTGGAAATTTCTTTCCATGATCACATTTCCACAAATGATTTAATTAATTTCAATTTTGAAATGATGTTTTGTTTTATTTATTCAAGAGAAATTGTACATAGTTTTATAAAATACCGTCTGCCAAACCTTAGGCCAGTTTGTTGGCTTGCGGCGAACTGTATTGTGAGGGAGAGGTTATGCTTGTACAAGCCTAATTATTTTATAAGAAAACGGGCATAGGATGTAGGAATCTGAAACTAAATGAACCTTCTCATTATGTACTTTGACAGAGCGCATAATTTTGCAGTTAGCACAATACACTAACCACTACTTAACTAATAAACTTAATACATTATTTTAACTTCTCAATTGTCTCAATTAATAATAATACATACCGCCTTATGTTAACGATCGCTCAAACCGGATTGATTGGCAATTGTTTCTACTGCCCTTTTTATAAGCCTGTGACTCATTAATGCAAGTCGTTAGCGCTGCTAACGTTCGTGTATAGCCCATGTTTACGAGTAGCTACCGCACGTGCGCACGGGCATCTCGTAAAGCGGGAGGTGTATGAAGATTTTTTATATTATTGTAAATAGCAATTTAGTTTAGTACTAAGATCTTGTTTAAACACATTTATCTAAGTTAAATTGTAATATCTCAGCCAGTGGACTGATAATAAATTAGACATCCTCTTGTTTATGTAACACGGTACATGAGTACTTGTATAATCAAAAAGGCGGTTGAAACACATCGGAACGTCATCGCCTTACATGAATTAGAACGAGGTGGTTGTTTCCTTTGTATTGCAGATGACATTAAGTACCTACCTAGATATCAAAATTTTATCTGTCAGCCTTCGTAATAAAAACGACAACAGCTTGTTTAAAATGGTCATGCCGTAGATAAATACTTGTAAGTAATTGATACTTTAGTATTAACTAGCTGTTTCCAATCTGTAAATAGATATACTATCAACAATCTGTCAGTTGAGTAGGTATCTCAGTGTAGCACATCCCCGACTAATCCTGATTAACCGGTTGGTCATCGGCCGGACTCTGGTGCATTGTTGTCCTTTTTCTCTCCAGACGGTCTTAATAGATTTTAATTACTGGTATTTCATGTGCCTTCGATGCCATTACATTGCTAACCGACAGCGATATATTACGTTGCATTATTTGGTTTAGTTATAACATAGTGCTCTAAAAGAAGTCCGGGAATATGTTTAATACCTATAACTCGAGACAGAAAAATTATAAGTGAATTTAATTAATTATCCTATAAATTGAGGCTTTAGGAAACTTTAAATATAAACTGTATGTAAAGAAATGGACCCAGGTGCCGAGGAAGGCCAACATTCATCTATCTTGCTCAAATAGGCTAGGTAGTGGCTGATGGGGGGGGTCAGAAGTCTCCGAAATCGGCGTGAATGTTTAAAGAGAGTGATGAATGCGGAGGAGGCGCGGCAGGTCTGTAAGGATTGAGATATTTAGCACTCGGTGCTGTCTGCCTACCCCGCAACGGACCTGGCGTGAAAATATGTATGTATGTATGTAAATATAAATAATTTGTGCCAAACATTGCTGTCTAAATTTTATTTTATTTCAAATAAATGACACAAACTACAACGAAGTAAGTTTCAATTACTGACTGTTGAATCAAGCATATTAAGAGGAATGGTCATTGTGTGTGATGTACGAGCTTTAAAATAACTTATAAAGGTATTAACAAAAAAGAAAGCGTATGCATTAGTCAATAACTCCGTCAACCGGACAATTTATAAACAAGAAAACTAAAATTAATACTAATTGATCTGAATAGACGACGCTACCGTTCGACGAACTACAAAAAGGTATAGCACCGATATATTCATAAGACGATTTTGAGTCTTATTCCTATTGTATAGGCGTCATAGTTTGATGTGGGAATTTTTGTTCTTAGGTCCTAAAGGAAATAAACGCAGTAAAAGATGTTGATTGCGTTGAAATGACAGGCGCATTCATTCCGACGTCATGTTCGAAAATTTGACACTTGTTCGAAATGTGACAGTCACGCTAGGTTAATCAGTTTTGTTTTGATTGTTTTTACTCCTGACGGTACAGAGAAGGGGTATGGGAAGACTTTTTTGTATGTGAATGAATGTTTCCATTAAGACATAGACGTAGAGATAGACACTAATAATATTCAATACGGGTGCAATGAATTAGCGCACGGGGACTGCCGTTGCCGCATTTCAATTAAAATGTATCACCATTTTATTAATTATGTAGTATATAAGCAGTAATTTATATGAATTGAACACTATTGTTATTTACGTACACAACGTAACTTCAGTGGGTTACAAACTTATAAATATACATAAACGGGCATAAACGTAACGGATAAAACGTTGGAGTGAACTACACTCGTCTGACTACATCTTCGGGGAGATACGTTCGTGATGTTAAGCTTTTTGCCAACCTTAATATGAACAGTGTTCGCTATAACGAAAACAGTTCTTATTGTCTCCGCTTCATTAATGTTTGCTCCGGACAACGATTGAATTGCTACCAATTTACATATTTATTCAATTAATATTTGAGTTGCGTTATCCGTGTTGCGCTGCGTATATTTTAATATTAAAGCGCAAAGTTACTTTCCTTTAAATCATTTCGGTGATCCCGGTGGTGAAAGATATCCATTAGGTTTGGTTACAACTTGTCGTAAGATACGTTCGCTTAGTTTAATGTATAACAAGAAATGAACATAAAACATCAAATATTACACTTAAATGAATATAGAATTGATTAATTTCTCCTACTACCGTAATTATTATTATGTAATTGAACATATTCCATAATATAATATACACGAACTGTTTAAACCGTCGATTGAAAAAAATAAGTAGAATGAACATAAAGTAGGAGAGGTTAAAAATTGTTGTAAAAACATGGCGTAGGCAGTGAAAATAATTTTATTTCGTTTAGAACTGTCTCATCGCTGCACCTATTTGTTGCTAAGCAAAAAAGTTTGCTTTGTTGTGTTTCAGCGTAACGGATATCACTGAAGGAATGTTACGACTGAATAAGCATATTAAATTTTATCAGATGACTTACACTCCACTTGCTCCATTCGTGAATTTAAAGGTGTTAATACGTATCTACATATTTTTACGAAAAAGCCACGATTTTCCCTTTCACTTTCAATTGTTTCACTTTCAATACCGATTAATGGAAAAAGTATTAAGTCAATTTGATCTATCTGCCTGATAATTTCCGCATCTGTATCACTTTATTATTATTTTTTCAAGCAATTTCCGCGGTCATATTTTGTACAACTTTCATTTTTACAGCAGGTTTATATGTGTTGGTGAAAGTGCAAGTTTGGAATGAAAAATATCTTCCTTTATTACTATTATTTCCCTATGTTAATGAGACATTGATTCCTCCATAATTTTTGAATAACTTGTTTTTTCAGAACAATATATAGTGTAACAAAACTTTGTGCTTAGTTTTTTTTAATAAATAAGTTTAGATGAGCAAAACACAGTAATTTATCACCTTAGTACATGAATTTCCAATGATGCTTTTGATATAAAACACTTTTTAAAAGTAAATACTTAACAAACGTTTATATTTAAAGATCTTTTATATAAGAGGTCTGTACGTCCACCATATCTTGGGTCGTAAAGGAAAGCTTGTCTCGGTATGGCTTAAACTTTTAATGGCACTTGACGCCGCGTAACGGGGTTAAATTACATTAGTGTTGTATCTCGAATCTAAACTCCCGCTATCGGTCTCTTTGTGCACATTTATTTCCTTTATTAATCATTTTATACTTTGAAATATGGTTGCTTTGTTCGTGTTTTAATAATAATAACTACAAGTAATTTCTATGTGATATAATGGAATTAAATTACTGTTATTGTTAGGTGCCTCCTTGGTCGTTTTGGTTGCAAGTACGACTACGGATCGGTCGGGTACTACTATTTTTTTCAAATATCGATTTTCTAGCAGTGGCTCGGAGTCTGGATATGTGCCCGGTGTATGGCAATATGCTCACCACCTATTCCATAGTGGGACGTAAACGTA
>DWDV01000294.1:0-18308 GCA_018245615.1 Mimoniades ocyalus | reverse complement strand
AATAATAAAATATACTATAACATATAATAACTTATACCTATAATAATAAAATATACTATAACATATAATAACTTATACCTATAATAATAAAATATACTATAACATATAATAACTTATAGCTATAATAATAAAATATACTATAACATATAATAACTTATACCTATAATAATAAAATAACAGGTACCTAGGTACATTTTATTTTCATCTATCTTGCAAGCTGTATAGTGTTATTTTGCTCGAAACTTAAACCACGCTGTGGATGTATCGCAAGAAGCATAAGTAAATTTTAATATGAGCGATTTTTAAATACTAGTCTATAATTAATTATTGTTCGATTTTCGATTTAGATCTAAATTAAATAAACACTTTTTTTATAATACAGTCACTAGAGACATAGTGCGCTATACCGTCATTTACTTATGCATATATTTAACATTAGTTCTTCAGATCGCCACATTGTGGCGCCACTTTACATTGATCTTTGCTACGACAGCTATAAATGTTCACTAATTAATAAATAAAGTCATAAGACTAATTATACTAGCATCATTATTTCAGTGTTATTGTTATATAATCCGATTTAAAGTCTTAAATGATTATTGTTATGGAATCAAAAGCGTCAAATTATACTTTTTAAAGAATGCTCCAGTTCTCAGCAACCCAGCTTGAAGTATACAATGGAGGATAGAATCGAAAGCAGCGGCAGAATCTGAGGAGGATTTATGCACTTCCGGGCGTATCATGGATTTGTCTTTTAGACACTGGTTTGATATAGAAAGAATAAATTCAGTTCGTTTTATTTCACACTAAATACTCTTCTTATATAAAGAGGAAGCATGAATAGACTCTTCACCTATTCCATGACGGGAAACGTAACAAGAAATACATGGGAGTGTACTACACTCCTCCGCCTACCTCTTCGGGTATTACAGCCGTGATGTTATGTTTTAAAAAGAAGGTACCTGCGCTTAATCTTAGCGCACATACAAAGTATTTTTTCAAACTACTAAACGAATAGACCATTCAAATTATGATATAAACTTGTAATCAACACATTTTTCATGCAACGTACGTTAAAAGTAAACGTTGAAGATGATTTTTTATATACTTCGAGATGATAAAGTAAAATAAAGAGTAAACTAAAGAAGAAAGTTAAAAGTAAGCAATCAATAACCAAAGCATGGCGTATTACTCACATCTCTCGACCTCAGACAGAGATCAATATAAAACCCATTAGACACCTTTGCGCAGTCCGACATGCGTAAATTAACATAATTAAATTCACTGATTCATTCAGGATTTTAAATGTTGAAACGCGTATGTGTGTATCGAATGTGTAACTTATACATACATACATACATGTAACGGATGTGTATCATGAATAAATATTCTTATATGATCAGGTCAGACCTCATACAGGACATAATCACTCTTTTTAACCACGTACGCCGGTAAATTAATATTAAATTATGTATTTTCAACTAAATTTCAAATTAATGTTTCAAGGAAGACTTCACTCTTTAAAATATATCGAGTGAACAATTTTACTAGAGTTTTATTAGAACAATCATTGGAGCCTATATGTTGAAACTAAATGAATCTAGCAGATGTTAATAACATTTAAAATTATAAGAGATATTCAGTTAGTTGCATTACAGTGTTCATTAAAATGTTTTCTAAAACAAAAATATACTCGTTAACAATAACACATTTTAAACGTCTATCGTTTTGCCCCTCTTTTTATTTACAATTATTTAAGGAACAAAATAATTTTATTAACTATATTTTTTTTCGACCCTTTTATCGATCCACTGCCGGACCATTGACTAGGTATGTATCTATATACTTTTTTATATATTCTATTAAAACATCTGACGTTCGGTTTCCTTGAAGAGTGATCCCGTTTCGCTCGGTAAAAAATGGCATAAACAACACAGCAGCTAAGGACTTAATTTGTGCTTATCTGTGGTCTGAATTTCTGCTTCATTGACTCTATGCAAATGTTCGCCGCATCAAGGGCCTCGATTATCATAAAAATATTTGATTTATTCTCTCGCTTTACCGCTTGCGAATATTTATTATATCCGTGTTTTTCGTTTTTTTTTATTTATCAACAGTTTTATGTTATCTATCTATATAATATATAACATTTTATTAATACGTGAAGCATCGAACTACCCAAAAAAGTTAATTCAGAAATAGTGCAAGAAACGTAAAGCAAGCCTACGATTTTCGTTTCATATTTGAGAAATTTGAATTTAGAAAAATCTGAACAGAATATCATAATCGTTTCCATGATGGTCTCCCAAAATTTAAGTGTTGCCAGAACCAACGACAAATCAAACAGAAAATAGTATAAACGTCGTATTTTCAACACTACAAAAATAATGTAATAATAAAAAATAATATTTAAACGAGTAATTTCATTACGGTTGTAATTGGTGTTACGCTAAATGCCCAGGACAAAAGAGATGAATCTTCGAAAAGATGATAATTTAAACTCGTTTAACTTGAATCTATTTTGCGTCATCAAATAACGGGCTGAATTCAAGGAAGAATTTATTTTTAAATAATCTACTTAAATAATACAATAGTAGGTACTTTCCAATTGTACTTCTGAACTTTGTTGATGTTATTTAACGACAAAAATAGTTTCAGTTAATTTCAATTTTTACTGTCTTTCAGTCAACTGGTTACGTGGACTGAGGCGGTAATGTAACTGCAATATTTTTTGAATAACAACTGAGTAGCAACATCTCAATTTCGAGATTTAAGAATGAAATCTCGGGGGCGCACCTCTGACTTTTCAATGTCTCTGCATTTACATTATTTTATATGTCCGCAAGGAAATCTGTCTCCGCAATAAGACAACATAATGAGTAAGGCATCATCTTTCTTTTTTGTATTAACATTCAAGAATCAACATTATTACACATATTTAATTTATCCGAAAACAATTCTACATATTTGAAGTTTTTCAAAAATAAATACCCCATATTAATACCCGTATGCTGTCTTTACTGTACGTATTAAGTATAATAGAAACAGGATACGGAACCGTATGAAAATTTCAGATACTGTACAGTTTTTATGAGAAACAGTAGCTTTGGCGTCTTATGAAGCAATTAGATTACATTTTAAGTCATTCTAGTCCACTGCTGGATATAAGCCTCTCGTAATCAGTGCCCTTGTGTACGTTCATAGGGGGTTCGGGGATCGCAGAGCACAGCTTCTCGCACAGTCTACGCCGCGGCCCACGGGCGGCGAGGGCAAGGAGCCGCGCCTGGGTACACTGCGCTATACCATGACAAGTCAGTCATAAGCATAATATTAAAAATTTTAAAGTAGTTCTAAAATGATTTTTAAACATTTTATGCTTATAGGAATCAATAACCGCAAATGTGTATACTGATTTGATATCTAGATGTTCAGTTGTTCTTGGAATAAGGTACAAAATGGAAATTATCCAGCAGTCCAGCCATCCATCCAAATACACTTTTTTTCATCATTATCAACGCTTTTATTGTTCTACTGTTGTACACGGGACCCATTTCATAATAAAACGGTTGAAGTTGATTTAACTACCGCTCTGGCCTTCTCCAGATTGGCAGTTTCCTTAAACAAAATAATGGAAAATTATATTTTATGTTTAATATTTTCAGTTACTGATTATCGCAAATACGATTTAATGTGGAAAATGCGAATAATTTAGTAGTCAGATGTACGTGTCAGGATTCGAACCCAAAAAAAAACAGTGTTAGGATAAAATCCAAACCATTAAGTTGCAATGACACATCACATCATCACCAGCCTGTCTTAGTCCGCTATTGGATATAGACATCCCACAATAAAAGCCCTTGAGCATGTTTTAGGGGATGTTAGTCTAAAATGCCCACGTTGTCCCATAATCCCCACGCCGGGCGGCGCCGGATTTATTTATGACATCTAATTTTTTTTAATTATTCTAAAATGAACGAACTCCATCAATTGTTCGTCGCATATCTCTCTCAGTTACTCAGATCCTTATGCGACTACATTAGTGCAGTTTTCTACAATAAACCCCCGCAAGCATCCACAGAGTCCGATTGATCGCGAAGCGAGCGGCTACGGCAGCTCAATTGGTTCTAAAACGAGAAAGCTAAATATGGAGGCGCCGCGCGCGTATTGGATTAACTGTAATACTATGTGCCTATTTCATGCTTATATGTATTATATAGACATTTATGTAAAAAATGCATTTCAAGTAAAAATACAGATATTTGACACTGGATGCTTTCTGCTTAACCCTCAAAGGACCTGGCGTGAAATATAATGACGATAATAAATACAAAAAATAAGGATACCTAAGATGAGCTGAGGTACCAATGTTGTGCACTTACTAATACATTTCGCGATTAACTAGTTAATTGATTTGAAAATAAAAACATTCAAATGCCGCAGTTACGTGTGTTTGTTTTAGTTTCGAATATTATTTGAATGGTTGCTTTGTAAATATCATTAACGCATCCGGTGTTAGTTCCTCCGGCCGCCGCCGCCCGCAGCTCAAACGTTGTTACTTTTCTACAGTATATCGACGAATCCAGCCCGCGAAATATCTTCAAATTACAAAATAAGGTAATCAACTGGCCCGTTGGCCTACAGACTGGGGAACTCTAGCCGCTGAGCCGAGTGTTGTGGGTTCTTGTGGAATTTGATAAAATTTCACACAAAAACATTTCAGACATACTTAATTGGTGCTACGAATCATTCACTACATTATATTGTTATACAAAGATTTCAGACCTTCCATGCTTATCGTGTTACAGTTCAAACGTTTAAAATTATTTCACAAATCAAACACCCATTTCTTATTGTGGTGTCGTGTTTTGGGGTCCAAAAAAATAACACATACACACAGAATAGTTTTAAGGTTAGACGCCCTGTCGCAATGACGGTAAGCGTTAGAGTGCCGTGTCGCCGCACGCCCCCTACCGCCACTGACTTACAACAACACGGATAACCATTTATTTATACATCACACTTATGAATATCCGTTTCATTTTAATATCTTAGAACTATTGATGAGACAGCTTGAAACTGCACATTATAACATGATTTAGATCAGTTTCATTCTTCATGACGTCACATTTCACTATCTGAGAGTACAAGACAGAGAACCAGAAGTCAGTGCCGTGCCCAGCAGTGGGGTCATTGGTAGTAAACGGTGATATAACAGCGGTTTGAATCGGCGTTACCCACCAGCTGACGTACTCGCGGAGGTGCCGCATAGAAATAGCCGCGAGCGAACGATTGTGTTCACATAACTCAAACGAACACATAAATGTACCTATACGAATACTTTGAATGTATTTTTTTAGCTGACCCACTGGTTCAGTGGTTAGCGAATCCGTGACGGGGATCGTGGGTTCTATCCCACCCA
Source organism: Mimoniades ocyalus (assembly GCA_018245615.1). Classification (NCBI taxonomy): domain Eukaryota; kingdom Metazoa; phylum Arthropoda; class Insecta; order Lepidoptera; family Hesperiidae; genus Mimoniades; species Mimoniades ocyalus. The sequence goes on along the minus strand of DWDV01000294.1, from coordinate 12,889 downwards.
TAATAAATGCTTGTGTAATCAACTCAAACATTCGTTTTACGGCTCGGTATAAGAAAGTAGGTATCTATGGGAGTGTACTACACTCCTCTGATTACCTCTTCGGGGATTACAGGCGTGATGTCACTTTTCTTTATGTAATTTAATTTTGGTATAACTGGTAAAGTAAGTCATTACTTGTTTAGATCACGTTGAAAAGCAAAGAAAAATATTACAAGCCGCTGCCGCCGTTCCCTCAGCAAAGACATAAATTTCCAACGCTCTGCAAAATGCATTTTTCGCCCGTAAGACGTGTTTATTATCAAAGCGGCTGCTGCTATGATCAGCGAACGAATAAAGTATGATGAATATTTGACGGTAAAGTGTTAAATTTATATACGACACGTTGATTGGAATAAAAATGTGAAATTTATCTCTAGTTCCTTACCAATAATTTATTGTTAGCCGAAATTTAATATAGGAATTGTTTATTTTATAAAAAAAAAACATTAGGTACATCTGGGTTGTAGTCTCCAAAGAGATAGGCAGAGGAGTGTAATGCACTGCCACGTTTCACCAATTACGTTAAAGACCCACTATTTCCATAGGTGGTGAGTTTATTGCCATGCATCGAACATTATGAGGATTATATGATTTTCAAATGTCTAACTGCACACTAAGAAGCCTCCTTGAGAACTTCATTGAACCTTTTGATGTACGACTTTTACCGTAAATTAAAAATATACAAAGAAATAGAACAATATTAAATTAAATTTAGTAATAGCACTCGTTGGCTAACGCTTATGAGTGAATGTAAAGATAATGTATCAAATAAATGAATGAAGTGAGTTTTGTATAAAATTAAATACATATATCAGTCAAAATGAAAAATTTTAGTATTCACAAAAGTCAGACGGACCGTTGGCTAACCCGGTTGAACTTATTTAGAAATACATAGACCACGAGCACGCAGTGTGCCGGAAAATTGTTCTCTTTTGAATTGAATTAAATTTTAAGTCGTAAACTTAGTTTTGCTTTACTTATAGGATTCAGTACGTACACACAAACCATACATTGTCCATGCACTATGTTGGACATATGGATTACAGATTACATACCTAAAAAATATATTTATAAATATAGTTTATGTAGCAATACTGATTTTTAGCAACACTGATTTTTTTAAATACATTCACAGATAATACATTGAATATTCATAGAAAACAATTTTGCGTTTATTTTTTAAGTCACCAGTGCAATTTTTTTAATTAATAGTTATTATTTTAAGATATCATAAACAATGTGAGTCAGGGCTCAATATACATGTACAATATGATTAAAAATCACGTCTGGTTTGTTTTATTATTATTAAGCCAAAAGCCATTAACAAGACAAAAAACATGGTTTGTGTACACATTAAGAAATTAATGATAAACTTGAAGCAATATTTAATGCTAATAAACCTCGCCAACGGATGCGTAAGAAAGATTAAATAAACAAAAAGTCGAAATTGAAACCTTGTGTCGAAATCGAAACCTTGTGAAAAGCTCATTCATTTTCAAATACTTTAGATAATTAGCATAGATTATAAATGTGTGTCATAGAACACGTATTTTTTACATGCACTTGTCAAGGAGCAAAACTGGGAAAGTCCATTGTAAAACATACTTTTTATGTGCCTATCTAATTAGTTTGAATAATGGTACCTATCTAATCATTTAATAAGAAATATTAAAACATACATAGTTTCAACATTAGTCTACAACTAATTTCACAGCATAAATGATAACAACTGAACGTGTGCTTTGTTTTCACCTCGTCGTATTTTATTTAGATTTGTCAACGCATTAATATAAACATCACTGAATGTATCTGTTTGCTCATCGTTTTGTTTCTATCAACAAGCGCCGGCCATCAATCGGACGCCATTAAAAGTGACAGAGAAAAGCGCGCGAACGCTGTAAGGGTCAATGATATGCCTTGTTAGATATCTAATGTCATCACCGTACAGAGCTCAAATTATTTTGACAGTTACAGTATTTATATTTTCATATTTTCATAGCAGTCATATTTTCATTTTCAAAGTTAAGATAGATCCCCGACCCGCATGCCCAGCATGGGGGTTATGGGTATAACCCCTCAGGGGAGGCCTATGTCCAGCAGGTGATTGAAATAGGCTGATGGTGACGATAAAGTCACATATTACCTAATAAACCAACTTGAGAAATACAATTTATTAAGATGTATTTCTTGACATGCATTAACCCGGTATAAAGTAAAAACTTCTAAAGATGTGATCGGCTGTAATAAAGTCGTCGAAATAAAAAGTTCCTATTAATATTCTTAGGAAATAAAAAAGTAGTTTAATTCGCTGATTGATTTGCAACGAAATAGTGTTGATGTGAACAGTTTATTATATTTCATAAATATATTTTTTGTCATTTACAACTGTGTAGGCGCGAACATATGACGACATGCAGAAATTCAGACTTTAATGAATTTTAGTTTTTTTTATAATATTATGTATGTATTTATTTTGAGACACTTTTATCGACGTAAAAGCTGTAAATGCGGAACCATAAATTCTTCACCTATTACATTTTACACCTCGTAAGTTATTCTAAAATTTTAAAAAAGCTCAGAAGTAATAAGGAGACCTACATTCGCACGAAGCGCAGAAGTATCACCGAGCACGAGTGACAAGACGCCGCACAGTAAAAATCATATGTTTTCACCGTGCGAGCATGATTAGTGGGTGTTTAATGTGGTATATTGTAATCCGCCCGCTTCGTATATGGGTCAACACTGTCCAAACGCCCGATGAGCTACTGAATATCGGGGCTTTCGCAACGATGGATTCTCGACCTGTCTCGCATGAAATTATAATTGCAATTATATTTTATCGGTAGGTACATAATTGAAAGATGAAGATACGGGCAAGAGAATATCTCAAACTGTAATCATTCTTATTGAGCAGGACGTTTACAAATTGATGCGATAGTAACCACCCAATCGACGATATAGTGCACGATATATAAAAAAAATCCCGCGCAAACATTACACAGATTATAAGTGTCTCACACAGATATTGTGCTAATAATGCATAATATAACTGGTTTTATGTATTATAAACATTGGTACGATTTCCAACTCTAACATGACTAGGATCACAAGTTTTATTTCAATCAAACTTTTAATTTATGTCTTTAGCCCGAATGAATATTAAATTATTCTGAAAAGATATACCTTACAAAAAAATAATATAATTAGCTACCTAAAACTATAATTCATAAATATTTTTGCATTCTTATTATATCAAACCTACTGTATAGGCCTTATCTACAGGAGAACTTAGGGAGAGCAATTCGTTTTACATTACGACTGGATAAAATTTGACTTCCATTATAATGAAATGATCTAAATGTGACTTTACATATAATGAAACGATCTAAAGTAATGTTAATTAAATATTTTCATCTATTAATTACGCAGAGCAAAAATAAATATTTTACTTATTTTGAATGAACAAAATGGAAAAATGAGTTAATGAGTAAAATCGCCATGATAACAGAGTACTTTAATGACTTTATTAGCTTCCAATAGCGGAGTTAAATATCCCACCAATAGCTACCGAAGGGCAACTATAGTACTCAATTTCTACCAGTGACAAAATTCCTCATGTCATTTTCTCAGGAAAACCGGCTGAAATTTCAAAGCTTAGTTTTCATCTTGTTCAACCGACAATTTCATGAAATCGTACTCAATGGTGGTCATTTGATTAGACGAACGGTAACTTACTATGGAACGTAAACAAATTATATAGATTAGCGGCGTACCAAATGAGTCTGGGCTGAATATAATTAGCTAGATTTATAGGACAATGTGCGTGACCCGTGGGTGTTGCGGTGCATAAATCTTACCGGTTCCCCAAGATTGCGTTATAGATAAAAGGCGCTATAAATTTGTCGCCACTGACAATACACTCACGTGATAGCATGGAATATGCGGATTAAATACAAGGAATCCTGGCTGCGACGACCGCTCGGACACATAATTTAATGCACGCTTTTTATTTTGTCATTAACCTTCGAGGTGCTCCGGTTACGAATCGGCAACGTTTTATTTTTGAAACACGGTTACGCGCCGCGGTGATTAGCGGGCGAATCGTTTAACACGTTCCCAAATCGGCAATATCGACATCGGGCTGCACTCACTGTAACCGTGGTCACGAGTCGCCGGACACACCGGGCCCGCGGTCCCGAGCCGACTCCTCATCAACGGCACCGTCCGGAACGACGGCCGCGATTCAGAAAATCTGATTTAAAAAAAACTGTTTCGCGCTTCGTTTTGACAAGTTGTGCTCGTTTTGGCGGGAGTCGCGCGCGGGAGCGGGCGCGAGCGGCGCGCCGAAACGTTCGCGTCGACTGGGCGGCCGGCGGCCTCACTGAAAAAGCTCCTTACATTAAATACATACAGAGCCGATGTGCAATCTATTTATAAACTTAAGTTGGAGTGCGGCACGCGCGTGCAACGCTCGCACGCGTCCACTGCCTACATTAACATCATAATATTTGAAGTTATTGGGTCGACTTGAGTAACGCGTTGCGGCAACCTGCTGTTTGTATTCCCTTACAAAGAAGATAATTAAAATTATCGCCTTAAAGCCGTCGTCGGGGTACGCCCTGGTGTTTATGCACTAGTAGTCGTATTAAGGAGGTCGATGGTGGCCGTAAGTTACAGTATTGGATGTGCTCCAACAATAATAGAGATGTTACGTTTACGATGATCGTGTGAACCGTTTTGACATGCCACTCGTGTATTACGATTTTATTTTATTTACAGACATAACAGACATGATATTGTGAGCTATCAAAACGCCGATAAATATCGAAATGGAATACATTTATGCGCAGTAATTTGATGTGTGGGTAATAAAAGTTGATGGTTTTCGGAGCGGCGCATTAGTGGGAGCTCGTTCGGGGGCTGTCAGCGCGGATCACTCGCCGTGGGATCTGTCAAACACGCTGTCAGTGGCTGACAAAATATTGTGCAGTGACAAACCGTGTCATTGTCGAGTGTTTAACGAGTTTTCACCGTCTATTAATCTGGCAGCAAGACTACACAAATTATATACAGCTATGTATTAAATGTTCATCTACAGTTTGCAGTTGTTAATTGATCACTTTTATAATCATCACTTTTATACTATGTTATACTTTATATGTTTAACCCTTTTTACTGAATATTACGATCTCTATAATTTGATAACTTGCAGCAATGGGGTGATTAATTCCATTCTGGTTTAAGATTGCTAATGAATGGCAATATATCAAAATATGTATATCATGTCAGCGATATTGGAGATGATTTGATAAGAGTGAGAAGAATGGGCTTTTAGCTAACACTTCCTGATACGACATAAGATGGAACTGTATGAAATTTTTTAGGTAAAAACAGATTAATTGAGTTCGAGCTGACTTTCACAATACAATGGGCTAAATTGACATTTTTTTCTTTTTTATGAAAGCATTATCGAAACAAATACATTTGATCGTTGTTCAAAATATTGTATTTATATTATATAAACAGCAAGCGGACATCAGGCCGGGGATATTAGAAAACTTGTATTGAAAGGTAATAGCAGGTGCATCGCAAATATGTAGTGCCTTGAAAACTTTTATTTGAAGACTTTCAGTCGAAAATTCGAAATAGTTCGAGAAATCGTTAATGAAATATTTTCTTAGTGGAAATAAATGCAGGCATATAACTGGACTGCTGCATTAGAAATATGCACTTATAAAGAACTAAAAGTAATTTATATCGAAAAATAAAGCTTTATTTTTTTATTGTCCCTGCCTACCCCGCGAGAGATCTAACGTGATGGTATAATAATAAAAATAAATTAAAATGAGGTTTTATTGCCCGGATCTTCAACTTAAATCTCAAGGAAACCCCAAAACACATATAAGAAGCTTTTAAAAATTGTTTGGACATAAACGGATAAGTATTGTGACGGAAACAAACCAAATATTAAGACTAAAAAGTCAGGTTATAGACTTACCTACGTTTTATTTCGCTTCATGATATTAAACTGTTATTATCAAGGAATATATACCAATAACAATGCTCTCTGGCTATTTCGTCACAATAACGTAACTTACCCTGACTATCTCGTAAGTCAAGTGGTTACGAGCAGCCCTGCTGGTCAAGGGGTCTTGAGTTCGAACCCCGTGTCAGGCAATGTATGTAAGTACTATAGGGTTTTTATAAATTCTCAGCACGGAGTATGGATTTATGTTTGCTGTATGTCAATAGACTCACCCTGTACTGCATTGTGGGAAACAGACATAACTGGTGAAACATTGGACTACAGTCCTCCGCCTACAAATACGGGGAATGTTATGCTACGAGTGTGTAACGGAACTTAAAAATTTCAGTCGTCATACAACACACGACTATGAAAGTTTATACATTCTCAATATCCGTTATATTTGAAAAACTGTTCGACGAAAACTGATATATGACGCGCATAACGTAAAATTTTCAGTTGGACAACCGTTTTTTTTTTATTTCCGTGTACACAAAATTTCTGTGTGCATGAATAGAATAGTTATTATTGTTATAGATAACGTTTATGATATTTATAGATAAAGTTTATGTACCAATATATTAAGTAATATCAAGAAAAGACACGTAAAAAATATTTTTTAATAATAATAATGAAATCATTTATTGCCTCAAAAACAAGAAAAGATGAGTTATAAATAACTTAAAATTAGTGACAAATAGCGTAAATATCAGTACCAAATAGTGAAATAACTTTTAAATAAATGTAGGCAAAAGGAAGCGGTTCAGCTTAGACGGCACGGGATTTTAACAGAAATATAACAATCAACTATACAGAAACTATTGTCGTCTATCCAGACACTTGGTATCTGTTCTAAACGAAACTAGTACAACACCACGATATAGTAATAAGCAAATCTAGATGGAACATTTTATTTTTTTAACGCAGAGCGAGTTATTAAGGGCCGCATATACTTGTGACTGCAATAAGAATGGTGAGCGAAACAAAGAACTACTTTTGAACAGCGCGGACAAAGCCGCGGGCGATGGTGAGTAAATAATTAAAAGTTAACTCTAACAAAAAGCGTCTAGCTTATTATTGTGGCTCGTTTGTCCTTCCGGCTTTTTGTGTGGCCTAAATCGATACGGCTTTATATAATCAAATGAAGAAAGTGCTCTTTGTGAGACGTCATCATCACCAGCCAAAGTCCACTGCTGGAATAGGCCTCCAATAAGGGGATCTTTTCTCATAATCGTATCATCACGCCTGTAACCCAGAAGAGGTAGACAGTGTGTATTATCCTCCCACGGTCCACTAGTTACATTTACATCCCACCATAAAATAGAGATGAGCCTATCGCCATACATAGTAATTTCGTAACGCGCGCATGACTAATAAAAAAATATACATTTATGCTTTTCATACGCATAAAATTTTAGGTGATCCTCAAAGCATATTCGCCACTTGAAAGGTACAACAAGAAGGAAGCAAGACAAGCTTAAACAGCTAATATTACATATATGCACTATAAAGATTAGAGTATTAATTAAACTCCAAACCGTGGTTCTTTGATTATTAAATAACAGGGGGCTCTTTAAGAAAGACGCAAAAATAGAAAAAACAACAAGGCAGAAAGAATATGTGCGTAAATGACAGTTACAATTTACTATAAATTTGTGTCCTGCCAAGGTTACAATGAAAAACATTTCCAAATGCCCATAGCACAAATTTTGTTGCTTATCGAAGCCAGATATCATGTGAAATTGTTATACAAGTTCATGAACTGTAAGAGGCAAACTTTGATAAGTGCTTCCATGCTCAGGAAAGCATGTTAAGCGTGTCTCAGGTGTTCAGGAGTTGGGACTCACTGGGGCTTACTAATCCCCAGTCGTTAGATATTCCCACAATGTAATACAATATGCACGCAGTTTATTTTGATTCGAAAATGGTGACATTTGTATGTTCAGCGAGACGAAATAAAAATGTTTGCAATGCTTCATTATGTGTGCTGTGTCTAACATAAAGCGAAATAAGAATTTACTAAATTTTAACTGTATTAAGGTGTGATGGTTCTATGTACAGAATTATAAGTAATAATTATTACCGTGATTGTCACTGTTTAAAAAGTCAAAATATTTGAACATTAGAATCATAAACATTATTGTCCAGTTTAATTTCTATCAATTCGACTAGCGACTACTGAAAATATTTCTAGAAATCCAGAAAAACATAACAGTCAAAACAAAACCGAAATAGAAAAGCAAAAGCTTGATGTAGAGTTTCCATTTATATTTAGTGGTATTTTTAATTTCTATTGTCTCTCACTACACTACACGATTTGTGTAAAATGGCCGACAGATGGCATATCAAACTGACAGTTATGACAGCTCGCGTGGCGGGACATGTTTAAAAACAATATTGTTTTACCGAAATTTTTTTTTTTCAAAACTGTATTTAATTTACATTGGAACGTCGAAAATATAGGATTGAATTAGTTTAATCGTACTAACACTCAGTGAATTTGCAAAGATATGTCTATAAATAACCACAGTATGTAGACGAAGTAAATAAACTTCAAAATTGACAAAGTTTTTTTCAAAAACAATACAGATTTTCCATTATACCGCGTAGTCCAAAAGGCTACTGCAAGGTATAATTATATTATGTAACACGTTCCTTACATGTATAACTAAATGTATACTATTATACAGCGAAACTTAATAACCGAACTCAGCACATATTGGAAATTGAATTTACCTTAACACAAAGCAATCTGCCTACACAGAGCAGTACACTAAGATTAGTTGCTGTTCAACCTCTGATTCTATTACCAAATTATAGGTACCTAGCAGTTACACGTGGTATGTTAATATAATCCATTTCTGCCGCAGTGCAGCAACACATGTCTTATCTGCAAGATGACGTACGAACGCACGTTGACGAACACTGATGAGGTCGCACATTTTAACATTAGCAGAGTATTACCACAAAACTGATTTTGTATTTGTTAGCGATACACCAGCAACATACGATTGCAACTCAGTGAACATAATTTAATAACACGTAATTGATTCAAATATTACCCTAGTATATAGTGTAAAGAAACAAAATTTAAAATAATATTGGTACATATTTTTCTGCATAGCAGCAAGAGCTGCCTTACTATGTGCCGATCCCATTCAAGAGATTTATTACGGTGCAATAACATAACTTTAAGCTTGGGATATATAAACCCAGTCCTAATAATAATCGTGATCCATCCCATCAGCCTAGATCATCTAGATTATAGATGGAGTAGGCTGCTGGGATGATGTACTAGATTCTAAAACATCATCAACCTTGTCCACCAACAAGGCAACAAGGCACTGAAGGCAAATTATACTCGTAATTACACCGTAACTACACTTCGTTTGCAACGTTGCGTTATACATTTTAAACTTTATCATATTACATCAATATAAAGTTTAACTTTAACATCTACTGAGTTTATCGAAGCTAGTTGATAAAAAAAACCTAAAAAATGCGTCCCAATCTATCTCCCCTCGTGGCGCTAGCAAGATAAATCGGCTGGTCTAGTCTAAGATTACGACCAAAGATAGAAGATACATTATATGCGATATTCGCGTGATCCCACGAGAATAGCTTCCTGGATCAAACGCTTTTGAACCATATCAAAGTCGCATATGCGGATGTAAGTCTGTTTTTCTATCTGCTACACTTTAATTGATTTATGACTGACCCCATTTTGTTGAAATTCAATATGTAGAAGGTGATGAAGAACGTGTGTATTTATCTATTTTTTATTAGAAGATTATTTATGTACAAATTTATTAGTACACAAATTAGTACCTATACTTAGAAGTGTTCTACATTCCTCTGCCTACCTCTTTGAGGTTACAGGCGTGAAATTACGGTTTTGTCTGCGTACTATCATTGCATGAGAAGTTTTTAGAACGGTTGATGGGCGCGTTTGTTAAAAAATATCAAAAAAGTCATAAATATTTGTCTTGCATTCGAACCGGGGAACCGCGGTATACATAGATGTTATAATCACTAAACACTAGACTACTAAGGCAGTACCTATCATTATTTTTGTAAGTAATCAAATAATATCAACACGATTAGTAATAGCAAGAAATGATGTGAAATTGACATTGAAAAACAAATAATTCGGTTTTGTGCAACATTAACAGTTTAGTAATTTCGAAATGTATATCTTTCATAATCCGCAATGTGCTATGTAACTGGCTAGTATTAACGGCCACAGGACGAATATTACGAATTAAATTTTATATCACAGATAATGTAAATATGATTTACATACATAGATACATATCTTCATGCCAGGTCCATCACGGGGTAGGCAGAGAGCGCTGAGTGCCAAATACCTTTATGTATTAGTATAATATATGTATATATATATGTAGTATATATGCCAAATACCTTTAGTTAGTATGCGTTTTCTACATTCATCACTCTCTTCAAACAGGCACACCGGTTTCGGTGACTTCTGATTCCCACTTCAACCAGTATCTGAGCTATTTGATCAAGCAAATCAAGCAACCAATGAAGAAAATCAAGCAAAAATGATTAATAGTATAACTTTTGTTACAATAGCTTTAAGAGCCAAAATTGTTTGACGTTACATTTTAACAGCACCATGCTTTGTATGCGAGCAATTCTTGAATATATACGTTTTCATATCCCGGCGTCGCTACTGAGAACAAATATTCAGTAGAAGATACAAAACGTCCAGGTGCTGATTTTCCAAGAATATCCAAAATACATCCCATCGCGTATGTCACAGCGACCCACATACTGCAGTCGTAAACGCACACGAGCATTATGTGCTGCGGTAAGAGTTACAAGCGATTGGCGATTTTAGTATATTTTATTCTGTTCAACAAAAATCTTTTGACACTATACGTATAGGTACGTTGTGGCATTTGAAACAAATATTCTTACTAAGACCTAACGAAAAAATTAGCAGAAGGTGTAGTATACTCCCAACATTTGTCAATTATATTTCCATACACCGGGCACAATTTCAGACTCCATGCTAGTACTGGAAATTTCAATTTAGAAAACGCAATAATACTTCACCATTCCTACCAATCCGGATCAAACCTAAACCTATACGGATCAAACCTAAGACCTCTTGCTCAGTAGTCGCGCTTGCAATCACTAAACCAACGAGGCACTCATTGGCATACATTAGTCCAGGTTATACATACTACCACGATTATAATCAGAATAAATTAATATCTTTCCTAATGAACGCTTGTTAATATTATAACTTACACATTATCTTATATAGTATGTCCGTACACCGGCACCCATACCCTTCACTCCATCTGTCTGTCCATTTACATCAATATTCATAAACTCTTCCGGGGAACCGAATTAATGATATCCGCTATATTCTTTAAACTTGTATTACATCCATCCAACCTTGTCGCCACGTGTGAGAAAACAGTAAATTATAATATGGCGAACTATCTGGCGGTAATATAAAGTAATTACAGTTTTGAGGTTTTCATAATTTGCTAAATATTTCATATGTAATATCCCTGAATGTATTATTTATCGCCTAAACTCATAACATAAAAATATTAATAATTATATAAATGTACTCAGTCATTTCATCTACATGTCAACACCTCTTAAAATATTTGTATAACATTATAAATCTTAGTAAAACTTTAATGATTTTTAATGGTTCATCTTTACTCTATAAATCAATACCTACACGATACAACTGATTAATAATAAACATATTTTTCTCATGAATATCTAAATATTTAAAAATACACTCGTACTTCCATGTATCTTATTTGGATGACAACTTCACATTTGGTAGAGAAAGATTAATTTAAAACCCCTTACGTTTCTTTCTCTATCACCACTACACCAGAGGAGCGCAGTTCGGACACATAGACAACCCTGGCGTTACCAGAGCTATTTGAAGTACTGAATACATACCGTGCCGTTTTCTCAATGTGACGTGTATGTGTACTGAGCTTGGGAATTATTCCCGTACGAAAATGTTAAACGACTTTCTTGTAAATCATCACACCCCTGACCGCAGCAGGTGGCGCCACGCGGTGCGGTGTCTACACCGCACTTCCACACACATCAAACGGTGCAAAAATAACAATTACATATAAACAATCACATTTTTGTACGTTTTAAATCATTTTATTGTTTTACAGAACTTATGCGTTAACGTAACATCGTGCCTGTAATCCCCGACGAGTTAGGTTTTAAAAGGTGTATGTTATAATACAGTTTGTAAATTAACGCATAAACTCCTCGTCCTCATTGGTCGAATGGTTAGAAGCGAAACTGCTGATCGACAGGTCCTGTGTTCAAATCCCGGGTTGGGGTACTTTTAGATTTTATTTAACTTGTACTAGAAGCAGCTGCGGTCGAATTATAGCACTTCTCAAAATGAGTAGGTACTCACTTTATAAACATCATAGCGGGTGTGAAAAGGTCACTCCAAACCCTATACTGGGCTAAATACATATATGTATTTAAATATATTATAACTTCACATGAATCAAAGAAAGGATAATGATAATAAACCAATCTTAATCACGTAGAGGTATATTTTCTTTCAATCCTTTCTGTCTGATATTTTATTAATATTATGTACTACTGCCAAAGAGAATTGGCCTATTTACGTTAATCTGTAAGTAACAATATTAGCCCAGGTGTTTATATTTTGGCTTCCCATTCGACTGCCTCGCTGGTCGTGTTTGTTGCAGACTGCCTCGCTGGTCGTGTTTGTTGCAAGTGCGACTGCTGATCGGGAGGTCCCGGGTTCGATTCCCAGGTCGAACA
>DWDV01000293.1:0-18354 GCA_018245615.1 Mimoniades ocyalus | reverse complement strand
CCTATTGCCATATACCGGGCACATATCCAGACTCCGAGCCACTACTAGAAAATTTAAATTAGAAAATTTTGTAGTGTCCGACCCGGGAATCGAACCCAGGACCTCGCGTTCGGCAATCGCACTTGCAACCAACACGGCCAACGAGGCAGTCTAAAGCTTGTAAATTGCGTCTACTTGGATGTTTTTGTCTACAGTCTCCTTTAACTCCGATATGAATTGTATAAGATTAGTGTTCATCGATCTTTTGTTCAGAGGTGTTCAGTGGTAATATATTTTTGCACATGTGAGTAGATGACATTATGTACCAATGACTAGAATACTTTTGATATTGCTTAAATGATGGAAATAGGCCGATAGTTAGATATTAGGTCCCTTCTTCCATTTTTATATATGGGTACAACTCTAGCTTCTTTCCACACATCAGGAAATATCGCCGTCAAAAGAGATTGGTTGAATAAATATGTAAGAGGGAAACTTAGTACATTAGCAAACTTTACTAAGAGGAATGGATGTATGTTATCCGGACCTCTGCCTTTATTGGTGTTCATATTTTTAAGTTTCTTTTCTATTTCATCTGGTGAAAATTCAAATTGTCCTATGGTGTCGAAAGCTTCAGCATCTGCTGGTGAAGTGTAAGTATAATTATTATTATCATCGTCGTCTTTCTCATATAGGTACAGAAGAGAAATGCGTTGCAAATGTGTTTGGGATAGTGTCTGGGCCTGTTCCTATATTGTCATTTAGAATCATTGTGTCAGGATATTATTATTATTATTATTATTATTATAATGAGCTATTCTTCCGAATATTTTTGATGTGTGTCCAGAATCTATTAGGGTTCTTCAAAAGTTCCATTTCAAGTTCATAGATATACGTATTGTAGCATTTCTTATTAACTTATTGCAATTATCTCTTAAATATTCGAATTCAATTTTATCTAGAGGATTGTTATATTTTTTAAATCTATGTATGTATTAAATGATGAGAAAACCACACAGGGTATTTATGATTTCTTGATTTAGTCATGGGAACATAATTTGTAATAGCATAGTGTAATAGTAATTGCTAGTAATGGCTCGGAGTGTGGATATGTGCCCGGTGTATGGCAATAGGCTCACCACCTATTCCATAGAGGGACGTAAAAGTAACTGGTGGAACGTGGGAGTGTTCTACATTCCTCTGCCTACCTCTTCGGAGATTACAAGCGTGATGGTACTTTTAAACAAAAGAACATTAAAATTTCGAAATTAACGAAAGGCGAATTTTTTTTTGTGTAGTGATTAAATGTGAACTCTGCCATTATAATATTTTACTGGTCATTTGGATAAACATTTCAAACTGTCTCAATCTAATCTATTTTCTTCATGAAGAATATGACAACTTTATATTCTATCATTAAAATTTACATTCTTGTGAATAAGTAATGATTCAAAATTACAATAATTCGATGCACTTTTCAAAGTATACATTCAATTATTATTATTTTATTTCACATTTGTGTGTTTAGTTTGTTTCATTACTAACTGGAATACTTCCTTCCTGGTCCTCTTTTGGCGTAATTTATGGTACCTTGTGTCAATATAATTATGATTAAACTATTATTTTTGTGTTATTAAAACTTTGGACATATTTTATGTATATTTATTTTAACATTAGGTTTATACACATTGTTATACTTGAAAAACCAACGATATAATGTGGTTCTGTGTAAACGCTTTCGGTATAAACCTTTATTTTATTTATTGGTTTATTTGTATTTTTTATTGAAGTTGTCTGTCTGTCAATGCAAAACTGTTGAAAAAACTATGCATAATGCCTAAATTAAAAGGTATCTTGAAATTTACCATTGTAAAATTTAATATAATATGCTTTTCTTTCGAAACAGTCAATCTACATTTGTTGTAGAATGTAGATAATTACATTTTAACGTAACATCATGCGTGCATTACTCGTAGAGGTAAGCAGATGAGTTGGTAAACTCCCACGTTTCACCAGGTAAGCTTACGTTTCATCATTGAATAGGTGGTGAGCCTATTGTTGTAAAAATGCAGATCACGAGCTACTACTAAGAATTCCAAGTCAATTGTATAGTACCCGATCCGGGAATCGAACTCGAGACCTCTCGATGAGCAGTCGTCTTTGCAACCGCTCGACCCACGAGGCAATCTAATAATAATAAATCGGATGTTAATAACATTTCACTAGTAGGTATTGCAAAATAACACATGAACATTCGACAATAACCATTCATTCTATACCTACTTCTCATTCTTCCTTATAGGGCTTCGAACAGATCTAGCCCAGTCATTAACAAACTCCAGTCAAAAAGTAGTACTGACATTAACAACGGAGCCAAGAAGCCCCTCCTCGACCTCACGCCAACCGCTGAAGATAACCCCCTTCTTTATAAATACACAAAATCTCATAGTTTCAAGGTTCATACGTTTAAAGGGTTGAATTGGTGTGAGCTCTGTGCTAATTTCCTATGGGGTTTCACCGCGCAGGGCGTGAAATGTGAAGGTAATTTCATTTTTCTTTTCATTAACAAAAATAATAACAGATCACCTTTATTCGATATATGGTTGTAAATTTCCATATCTAAAGTATGTGTGTACTTTATAAGGGTCGTAAAATATATTATGGTTCGTTCTATTATTTCAGACTGCGGCTTCATAGCGCATTCAAAATGCTCGGAACGTGTGCCGAATCATTGCGTACCAGATTTGAAGAAACTGCGTGGGGTATTCGGCATTGACTTGACAACGTTGCTGAACGCTCACTCCAGCACACTGCCGTTCGTTGTAAGGAAGTGCGTAAACGAAATCGAGGCCAGAGGGATGGATTCCGAGGGGATCTACCGAGTGTCTGGATTCGCTGATGAGATCGAGGCGCTGAAGTTGGCGTTCGATCGGGGTATTACTTTCTGGAATCCAGTTACGGTCTCAAACCGCTGAATCAAGCGGAAAATTCAGACCAACCTAAATATCTACTATGTAATATGTTAAATGTTGAGCTTTTTATGTCGTCTTTGATTAATAAGCAACGAGTCCAGTGTTTAAATTAACTTAAAACGGAGTTTAAATCGAAAATTTTCAATATTCCAGATGGCGAGATGACTGATCTGAGTGTTTATAGCAATATAAACGTAGTAGCGGGCACACTAAAGCTGTACTTGCGACTGTTGCCCGTCCCCCTGGTCACGTACGAGGTGCATCCAAAGTTCGTCAGCGCTATACGTGAGTATATAAACTTCTACATATTTATCAAGAAACAAAACCAAGATATATAAAGGCTTAGATATATGACCTATATATACATATCGATCCTTATTATTATTTACATGTTCCGTTTCGGGATGGAGTAAGAATATACATCCCCTGGTCCGGGCCGGGATGCAGGTCGTAAGAGACGACTAAACCCGGCGACAATAATAATATTTCACGCCCATCCGATGTACATTGTCGTTATATAATCGATAATTGTCTCTTGCAGAATTGCAGACCACCCCGGTCCAGGTGGCGAAGTTACGAGAGTGCCTCGATCTATTACCGCCGGCGCATTTCAACTGCCTCCAGTATATGGTCCAGCATCTACACAGGTTGGTATTTTCTGGCATATCATCAAATACGACAGATACACAACTAATACTCACTGCACTCATATCAAAGTGAAGTAACTGGGTTAACGCAGTGGCGTAGCGTGGAGGGGGGGGGGGGCGGCCCGCTTCGGGCGACACTTTTAGAGGGCGGCAAAATAGTTTTGGTCGGTGAGATTTTCATAAGGTCGAACATATATACATATATAGTTCTAACATACCTATGACTCTAGGTATATTACCACTGACATTAGCATTGTTATAGAAGTTAGGCAATGGTGTCTGGTTTAGAATACGATTGTCGAAAATATTACAAATTTTCAGATAAAAAAGTTTCATAATTAAGCACAGATAAAAATATTACGAAACTATTACATCTTGAGCAGCTATAATTTTAGAAATATACGAGTATATAGTTGGAAATTTCACTGAAAACATTTGATATATTTCAGGGTATCTCTACAAGCAGAAGTGAACAAAATGAGTGCTTATAATTTGAGTACAGTATTCGCGCCGACTCTAGTAGCAACCCCACCAGCCATTACTAACCTCGCCTTCGAAATCAGAGCCTTACAGGGCCTCATCGAGTGCTGCCCTCAGATCTACTATGGCAACAAATGAATCGTGGCATAGTGTACAAAGTGATTTTAATATTATATTTTCAACATTATGCACTGATAAATTATTACTGAAAGTATTGGAAAGAAAATACATGAATAGATATAGTAGTTGTAGCTATTGGAGGATACTTCATTAACATATAAAAGTATATAAGTATTAGGCCATATTTATATACTAAATTAAATTCACATAGTATTTGTAGTATTACGTTTAAATTTCATTCAAACCAGTTTTTGAATGAGATGAATATTACTAAATTGGTCTGGTAATCCTGTTTAATATCGGAACTGTACATTGATTTAAAATTGGGAGGACTATATGCTATTTCACTAATATCATAATGTAAAAATAAGCACTGAATTTGAAATTTTGTATTGTAACTTACCGATTATAGTCGAAAACAACAAAATTCATGTTTTTGTTAAAATAACTAATTACGTAGTTATT
The DNA here is from genome assembly GCA_018245615.1 of Mimoniades ocyalus. Taxonomy (NCBI): domain Eukaryota; kingdom Metazoa; phylum Arthropoda; class Insecta; order Lepidoptera; family Hesperiidae; genus Mimoniades; species Mimoniades ocyalus. The sequence continues at coordinate 13,691 of DWDV01000293.1, read as the reverse complement.
TCATAAAAATATTGGAATTTTACAAAATGTTACCATAGTGAGGCGTAAACGTGAGTGGTAAAACGTGGGAGTGTACTGCACTCCTCAGCCCTCCTCTTCGGGGATTACAGGCGTGATGTTACGTTTCTAAAAAATTGTAAATGTGAAGATCTCCTGTGCAATAATATTTAAGTTTTTAATTAAAAATGTGATATTGGTAAAATTGGTCTTTGTAAAAGATATTTCTTTGTAAACCATTCCGGGTTGTGTTAGTGTAATGTGCAAGATAGGAAATTAGGAAAGAATTAAATATTCATTTAGAAATGTACTAATAATGATTCAAACAAACATAGATATTTTTTGACACTTTAAAGGTTAATTTCCAGTTCTTATTGAACAAGCTAGTGCAGGGCAAGGATTTATAAAACTTTTCATTGCATAAGTCTTGCCTTTAGGAAATGAGATGCAACTGTTCTGTAGCTGCAATGTATTATAAAATATTTAAATTGCACGCCATGTTGGTCCTGAGGTCACTGGACTCTAAGTATTGAGACAGAGTTTATCCCAAAACAAATACTTGTGTGACATTCACCAATGTTTGCTCTAATTTATGTGGCCATGCAAAAAACATGCGAGATAAAGTACAGTTATTATTTGTTTTATAACATAGTTACACAAATTTTTCATTAAATGTATGTATTTAATGAATGTACATACTTATATAACTTAAAAGAACATGAATATGATTTCTGATCAATTATTTTTATTTAAAAGTCCATAAAAGATGAGTACATAATATATTAAACCATTTATTTATATTTTAGTCTATTGAAATAGTGTTATTAAATTATTCTGTATACATGTTAATTGTAGTATTATGATGAATGAGGTGAGTATATTTAGGTTTACATGGTTTTATGAATGAAATAGAAATATTTGCACATTTCACCTATTATTAATTTTGTTTTGGTTCAAATATTGTTAAAGTAACTCATAGCTAAAACAATCTCATTAATACTTTTGTATTTATTCCTAACTGATGATATAAAATAAACAAAATATAATTTTCTCAATTGTTTCATTCAATCAATGTTGTTCTTATATAGAAATATCACAGATAAATTACTGTTTCTTTCTTTTTCTGGATTTTTTTTCCTGGTCTAAATCAACATTCTGTTGAAACTTCTTTAAGTCTGCACAGAAGAGAACCTGAAAAATAATAATAAATTATGAACATCCAACAAAGTCACATGTGGAGTTTGAAAGATAAACTGTTATTGTCACTACATCTTTACAAATGTCTATATCTGTATCAACAACAATTAAAAAACAGATAATTTTAATTAAATATTATGTAAAGTAATTAATGTAAGTAATCTAATCATATTGTTGTATACATACAGTGTGTGCCCATCCTGCTAAATCACCATACAAATTTCTGAAGTGGTCTCCAATTTCAGTATACATCTTCTCTGTAACATTCTTCTTGCCTCTTAGATGTGGTAGATAGTTCTGTGCGGCTATTTGATAAACATGAGTATCAACAGGTAGGGCTTCTAAATGATTCAAAGACATAAGGCATATACAGTCGGCTACCTGAAATGAAAGACTATTTTAAAAGGTTTCAATACACACATTTTAAAAATGAAGTTTATTAATTGCTCTCATATTGTCTACTTCCCTGTCTCTTCTATGCATAGTTATTGTACCACACTATACAGTTTAATAATGATTAACTATATTTTGATTTTTGGCATTTCATTATTACATTGTAGTTTTCCATGTGTTTATTAACTATTTGGTATAAGAAAAATGGAAGTTTTGTTAAGTCGATTTTACTATAAAATTAAAAATATTTATCTAAAATATATGTATATTAATATATTAGTACATCCACATGTCGTCACATATATTTAATCAACATACAGTAATCAAAAGTTCGTTATATTATTTAAAGTGTTGCTTAATAAGCAAAGTATTATAGAGAACTTCTTCCACTACACTATGTGACCAAATTGTTCAGCCATATTGAATCTATTTATAATTAAGAGATCATGTATATATTATTTGTAAACTAAGCTTATATACTTCAATGATATTTGAAACATCTTTAGTATATAAATGTCAATAGTACTTTTCGAAATGAGTGCATATATGCACATTAACTTAAAAGAAAGTAGATGAGACAAAAGATTGTTAGGAACATGCCCATTGAAATCCTTAATTTTTGCTTACCCTTATGAGAAATAGGACAGACCATATGACAAGTATTTATTACTATGTACAGTCAAATAATGATATTGCAATACATACCTTAGGTCCAATCCCACAGAGCTTCATCAGTTCAAACCTAGCATCTTTATACTTCATATCTTGCAGACTTTTAAACCACTTATCACCACCCCATTCAACTATTTGTGCTGCTGATTTCTGTATAAATTTTGCTCGGTAGCCAAATCCAAGACCTCTCAGTTCATTCTCAACCTGGTGGAGAAAATATCATAAGTTATATTGTAACATATTGTAAGATTCAGAACTACTCAATCTGCTCATTAATTCTTCAGGCTTATTTACAATATTATCACTATCTGCTGGCTAGCTTAGCCTTTGCAAATACAATTTTGTATAGAAAAGAACAGCAATTGCAATGTTGAGAGTTAATGTTAAGTTACAAAATTTATAAAGGCAATGCTTGAAAAAAGTTTTTCAATTAATACAATTAAAAAATTTGCTTGGTAGGACCATTATCTTCAACAACATACCTTGGGATCTGCCAGTTTTTCAACTTCAGGAAATGTATAATATGTAACACCATTATATTCACAAATTTCTTCACCATAATTTTTACACAACTTTTCTACCATACTTGATATCCTGGGAATGTAGTCAATCATAAGTATAATAAACAGTATTATTGTATGTACAGAATAATTTGGATTCCTTTTCATCTGAAATTTCTAATGGTTTGACAAAGATTGAGGTATGCTATTGGAGATGCTATGTCCAGCAGTGAACAGGAATATACTGATGATGTTGATGATTAAAGATTGTGACTTTTTGATTTAGTTTTATGTAGCAAATCTAGAGTATACTTATATACATCAATCAACATATCTCAGCTGTCTTCTCATTAAACTCTACATATAGACACTGATAACTGATAATATATCAATCTAAAGGTAGAAATAAAGTGGTATCCATGTCACTTTACTGTCTTCAATGAGAAGGAATAATTTTGCAAGGCTTTTGGAGATATATGTTTTCTACTAAGGCTTAATCTAGTTGTACATGTTGTGCATAATTATTCATTGAAATCAAAATGGTGAAGAATTGTATAAGATACAAATATGTCAAAAGTTAAATGACTTAAGCTTAATGTATTTTGATATAAAAAACATAAAAAGAGATTCAAAGTATAGGGTTTTAGTCATTAATATATCATAAATATTACCTGGATATGTGATTGTTTTGGCTACATATAAACGAGAAGAGATTTTCAACTGGCTCTTGATTGAGCATTCTAATACCATAAAATTGTGAACACGCCGTTTTGAATAGTTCATCTTTATCCGACCATTCTTTATAATAATCACTCAAAATCATATCTAATCGAAAGTATTTGCTCAAAAGGGTTTTAAATATACCGTTTTGGCTATTTTTAATTCCATTTGGCTTATTTTTATTGGAAGTTTTTATCAAAGATCCTATTACTTCATATTGCAAAATATCGTCTCTCTCACGTAATTTCCACACAGTTTTGGAAAACACACCAATCCATTCGTCTGTTTCTTTAAAATGCTCCCACCTAAAATAATATGTAGGATTAAATTTTAAATATTCTAGTTTTTGTTACCAATTAAGGTTTTTGCAATACATGCCTAAAGCTTTGTCCACCACTAAGGGTGCCAACTAACTGCAATTCTTTATTATTGCAAATTAATTTGGTCCAGGTCATTTTAATAGAATTTCATAATAAGACACTATTTTCAACAATTTCAACTACAAATATAGCGCGCGCAAATCACAACATATTTTGTCGATGTCAAGTTGACATTTGACATCTGTGTCAATTATATGAACATTACAGGTAAATTAAACTTGACATGACTTCTTGTAAATAACAGATAAGAAAGTTTTTACATTTTATTTCACAGCGTTTTTGACGATTTTATTAATAAATACTTTACAAAACTTTAGGTGTCTACTAGTTTTTACATTTCTTTTGTAAGAGGGGCCAAGATCAAATTAGTCAAACTAGCGAGTGGTGCAAGACATTTGATTGAATACTTTTCCCCCTCATGTTATAATGTTATTTATCCGAATGTTCCCTGCAGCATAAACCATTTTTGCTAAGGAGAAATAAGGTATGACAAAGAAGGCACATTATCATTTTCTAAATGGCGTCATTAATTAATTGTAATTTTCGTCTTAATGTAAATCAAGACATTCTGCTTTTAACTAATAAAGATAAACAATAATAAAAAACGATAGCTCATAGTTAGAATGCTAGTATAATTCTAGGCGTCAAATTATAGGAAAGACATTATTATATTTATTTTGTCATTCCACTGTTGGAACATGGGTATCCTCTCAGAATGGAAGGGTTAAGGCTATAGTCTGCCATGCTGTCCTAGGGCGGGTTGGCAGACTTCATACGCCTTAAAGAACAATTTTTTTTCTGAAATCTCTAAGGTGTGAAGGTTTCCTCACGATGTTTTCCTTTACCGTTATAGCAAGTGATATTTTTAAACTAAAAACGCATATTTTTAAGAGGTGCGCGCGAAGATTTGAACCCGGTTTCCTACAGATGAGGTCAAACTTTAAACCACTAGGGCCATCACTGTTTTTTTTCAAGCCACTAGGCTATCACTGCTATTATTACAACGAAAGACATTATTTAGTGCCTCGTTGATCGTGTTGGTGCAAGTGCGACTGCCGATCGGGAGTGCCTGGGTTCAATTTCCGTGTAGGGCACTACAAAATTTTTCTAATGCAGATTTTCTAGTAGTAGCACGGAGTCTGGAAATGTCCCCGGCGTATAGCAACTGGCTCACCGCCTATTCCATAGTGGGATGTAAACGTAACTGGTGAAACGTGGGAGTGTTCTACTTTCTCTTCGGGGATTACAGGCGTGATCTTCTGCTACATTATTATAATTTCAAATTTAAGTGACCCTAGCATTGTCATATATACTAATATTTACAAGCTCATTTATATATGTACAAGTGCCTGTAAATAGTTAACAACAAAAGTAAAAAATAAATACCCGACAGTTTTAACTTAGTTGAATTTTTATTAAAATTATTAATTTACATAGGTTAGAATTAGTTATAAGCGTCGTTTTAATTGTTTGTTAACTTTTCATGGTATCGCTGATCCATGTCAAATATTGCGCTGCGTCCGTAAACACAATATAATCGTTGAGATTGCACGACATGTCTCCGGTTTGCGAGACAAGCGACAGGGACACGATGCCTCGCAGCTTCCACCGACCGTTCGCGTTGTCTAACATGTAGAGGCCGCCTCCGGAGTCTCCTAAGCACGGGCCGGCTCCATTGCGATCACCTAAAGGGATTATATAGATTGATGAAACGGAAATTTTAAAACCAGGCAAAATTATGTACATTACAGAACAAAAAATTAATTCCACATATTTCTGGAACACATAACACGCTGGCGTTATCAATAACATTTATTCTGCTGTTAGGTTGATTTACATAGCGATAACTACTAGTTAAATATGTGTATTTTTTCACAGATAAATGGACCTCGGGACTACAAGCTTGTATAGAAATGCAATTTTTAATTACCGGCTATAATAAAATTGTGTCTTATTGCAATTTGATAGCTTAGGCATATAATTCAATCTCCTACACTGAGGTTCCCGATTTTAAATCCTGGCGGGCACGGTGAAGGCAATATCGTGACTCACTACACCATACCCTTTATAATGTTCTCTGTGGCGTGTAAAGTCTACGAAACCGCACTTGATCATAATTTGTATTATTTTAGAGGAGACATCTCTCCGACATTGGAACATTAAGAAAGTTGATGATGATGACGAAAATAATAGACACGCTACAACACATTTGTGGGTTTTCATGGATTGTAAATGAGAATGTAATGGTAATGAAAATTATGCACCTGCACAGAGTGTTTTCGACGATGTGAGCTTGTGAAAGTCCGGCTTGCTGGCCCGGCAGGTGGCGGTGCTGACGACGGGCATGCGGACCATGCGAGGCTCGCCCTTACCCGCGGGGCCTATCTCGCTCACACCCCATCCAGTGACCTAGAAAAAAAATATCGTTCACATTGGTGGTAACACTACGTCCCATTGCTAGACATGAGTCTCCACTATTTGCCATGAGTCTGAACAATACTGTCCCTCACTGTCCGTTTAAATTGACATATTTACCGGTTTTATACACTAAAAGCAGTTTAGTTAATAATATTAACACCTACTATCGCAAGAATTATTCTTGCATAGTAAACGAATTAAACCATTTCGATTGAAACTCAATAAACCGATTTATCATAGTTTAAAATTAAGTTGGAGTCTGAATATGTGCCCGGTGTATGGCAATAGGCTCACCACCTATTCCATAGTGGGACGTAAACATAACTGGTGGGAACGTGGGAGTGTACTACACTCCTCCGCCTACCTCTTCGGGGATTACAGGCATGATTTTACGTTTATATTTATAACGATGAGTGATTAATATGCGAACGACTGTTTTACAGTTTTGATGATAATTGAAGAATAAGGACAATCATACTTACGACACCCGCCGCTCCTACGATGAGCGCAAGATCAGTGTTGCCACTCCAAAGACAAGCTGGCCTGATGTAGGCGTTGAACTCGATGGGCCGCGTGAACTTCATCAGCAGAATATCATCTGAAAGTTGCAAGTGACAGTACAGGATCACCAAGTGTTGGCTCTCCAGGAGGGAGCAGCGTTGCACAAACCTAACTGTGGCGCTGATGGGACGTGGGTTCGAGTTCCATCCAGAATAAATATGTGTGATGAGCATAAGTATTTCATGAATAGTTTTGATTTCAAAATTCACATTCCCTTTCAGAAATCCAGTTTTCGTGTCACGTATACTGTACGTTAAAGAGTCAAGCTGGTTTCTCCGTATTTATATATAAAATCTTACTGGCAAGTGTTGACGCATTATAAGATTCGTGTATGGTAGCAGCGGAGAGTCTTCTGGTAACTGTGACGTCATCGTCGCCCCAATCCAGGATGTTGTATACTCCCGCTTTGACGATAATATCACTCATGGATGTGAGTACAGTCTTCCTGTGCATGCAGTGAGCAGCTGCGGAAAGAGTAGAATTATATGTATAATAATAATAATAATAATAATAATAAAATTCATTTGTTTGCTCTCACTAAAGCATGTATAAGGACAATTGTTAACAACTAAGGGGACAAAGTGAGTTTCCAATAGATAGGTATATTGTGGTCATAGGGAAATGTTGCCAATTTCTTCATTAAATCATCAAAGATAGCTTTATGTTCAGAAGTCAGAAATTAGTTTTGACCTAAATTAAAGATGAAAGTGCGAGAGAAACATGAAATCTGCTAATGGCAGAACTATTGTGTGACTTGTGACTAATTGATTAGTTCTACGAGTATATAAATGAAGAGGAAAATAAAAAATTTAATAGTGGAATTCCGCTGACACCACAAACGATGATTGAGATGACGCAAAATTCTAATATAGAGAAACCGCCCATTTGTTTTGTTACAAATTGAGGGAAATTTTATGGCTATTAGTAAGCATATGAGGAACGAAGAAGGCAGATAAAGTATAATTTTACCTGTAATAACGTGAAGATTTGATAATAGCGTGCCAGAACAAATGTAGTTTACTCCGATGTCTTTCCTCTTGAAGATCGCTACCAGCCAGGGCCACTCGCCGCGCGTGTAGCTCATGCCGTTGTAGATGAGTGGCACTTTGTCGATGTTGCCATTAACACCACACTCGTTGTTGTCGGGTCTGGACGATGTTGCTTGTTGAGCTCGCTGTGCGACCGTCGTCGGGGGCCTACAGTTGCAACAAATGACATTGGACATAACATGTCACAGTTAACTATTTTCATCTTGAGTGTGTTTATGACGGTAGGATTTACAAAAGAATCTTGTGAAACATTTTCCTAATTATAACCAGTTGTTCATAGTAGGTACCTAGTTTTACTTATGGATATACATGTCCTCATGTTGAAGGAGGGAAACATAACATAATCATCTCGCCTATAACGAAATCGTTAGTAGCAATTATATAATGTAACATTCAGTTTGATTTATTCTATATTAAAGCTATTTGGCTACGGTTAACTATCGTTCCATGAGTATAGTGGCACTCTGGGCAAATTTCGACTGCGAAAGAACTGACTCCTTTATGTCCGTCTTTAATGCGATGGGTACGCACTAACGCATCCATGATCCGCGTTTGACCGTTACAGCCGTTACAACTTTCGCACTGATGAATATTAAATAGGACTGTGTCATAACAACATTTTGTTTCGTAATCTATTGCATAAGGTATTTTAGATACGACGCTTTGAACCACGGGTCTAAAGTTATATCTTTCTATCTTAATTAAAACCATCTATAGAACACTTTAGTAATGCGAACGAAGATGTTTGCTTGGATGTTTTGAGTTGATTTAGATTTTAGCATTATTCTCCGAAGGTCTAGTCTTAAGATTCTAACGTTCACGTCTGAATTTACAAAATTATATAATTCATTTTTAAGATTGAATGAATATTATTATATCATGTCTCATTTCGTCATGAATCATCGTCAGTAAGTTGAAGCACGGTTTATTTACTGGGAAATTCTTACATATCTTCCCGTGTCGATGGGGGTCGATTCGAGGTGGGTGCAGTGTGCGACGGTCGTATCATATAAACGGAATCGGGATCCCCGGGTTTCTGCTGATGGTAGATTACAGTGTAATCGAACGGCACCTGAGGTTGCCGCCTGTTCAATCCATCTATTTCTATCTGAGAATTGTTTATTATGAAAAATGGCTCAGAATCTGTAACATAAAAGAATGATAATGGAATCGATGAATATAATTGATAGCGTCATAGATTGAAAGCAATGATACTCTAATTAGTAAATTAAAGCACCCCGATCCAAGCAGCCTGGTTTCAGATCAGATTCAGATTTTATTGCAAAATTAGTCACCACTTGCTGAAACGGTGAAGGCAAACATCGTAAAAAATCTACACACTTCAGAGTTCTTCATGATGTCTCTGAGGCGTGGTCAGTCCGCCAACTCGCACTTGACCCTTGTCACAATGAGATAAGACTCATTCTCAACAGTGAAGCGACGTATCAGTCGTTTATTACTGAATAATTCGATAATACATATTTAAGCACAAGATGAATAATATGGACAATGTCACAAGAATGTCTTGGTAACCTAATATTTTTTGCTGGTGTGGAGCAGGCCAGGACGACTTCATGATTTGTTGACATTCGACTATACTGAGATTATATAAGTTGCACTCATAACGTTCTCGTTTTTGGAAGCTTTGCCCAGAAATGGGACGTAACAAAAAAGAGTTTCGGCCATTATTGGTTTTGATATTCAAGTTATTATGCGGTTTAATTAGCGTGATTAATAATCTTCAGATAACCATGTAGCAAAAAGAAACATGTATAAAAAATATTTGCATAGGTATATACATATCCTCACGCCAGCGCTCTTACGGCGTGGGCAGAGAACACCGAGTGTCTAATAGAAGAAATTATTTAGTATAAAAAGACTTACTGCTATTCCAAACGGGACTATTATTATTATCAAACGAGAAAGTCGGATAGCCGTTCCCTGGTGTAACGACTGGCCTCGTCTGCGGCCGCGGCTCTTCATAGGTGTCCTGTGTATTCTTCAAGTAGAGCTTATGCTGTAATGCCACCCTAGTTACAAACTGGTTTGGTAGTGCAACGTCTAGAAAAATATGAAAATAAACATCAGTCGTTGAATTACAGAGAAAGAATAGTTAATAATAAATATCTGCCAATTCGTCAATACATCACTTCATTAAAATCAGCTTTGTTGGATTAGTGAGCTTTATCACAAATATCTAGGTAATCACATCACGTTGTAAGTTGTAACACGTCTCGTAGAATAGAGGACCAGCTTATTGCCATCTACCGTGCACAAATCCAGACTCCGTGTAACTACTGAGAATTTCAAATTAGAAAACCCTAGTAACACTTCGCCCGATCCGGGGATCGAATACAGGACCTCTCGCTCAGGAATTGCGCTTGTGACTAACAAGGCAGTTACAGGCATTTTTAAAGGAGAACATAGTAAAACTTTAATAATATTGTAGTATTTTCTAGAAAATATAGTCAGTTTACCTCCACGCCCTGAACACAGCACATCGTCATTGACAACCAGCGACGTTATTTGAGGTATTGGTGAAGAAACTGGGAAATGCACCCGGTAGTCGATTGGGACGCCACGGTTGAACTGCTGAATGAGTGCCAATTCATTGCCATTGCTCAATGGCTCCAGCTTTCCCACATAATTCTGAAACAAATAGTAAGTAAACTAGACTACGAAGGTATTGAAAAAATTGAAAAACTTTTAAAGACTACGTGATCTTTGCCACCCACAGTCCAGCTAATGTCGCTGACGGAGATAACTGACGCTGCCGTCGGCGTCGGTTAACATCTACTACCGACTTCAGTACCTAGCAGTCCTCTTACCGGTGTTCTATGTCAGGACTATGTATGGCCCCTAACGTGACCTCGTAGATGTCTTGGAAATCCGAATTAGGTTTTTAAAGCCCGGTCGCACTGCGAATAAAGGAGTTGGCCAATGGCATTGTAGGTGTAGATGCAGAGGGGCATTGGGCAATTTTAGCGCTCACAATTGCTTTACGGTGAATCAACAATTGCTTTAAGGTAGAAATAGTTATAGTGGTACTGCCCCGAGCGAACTGGTTTAACACCTACAACTGCGTGTTCAACTTTGTATGGTGTGAGGTCTTATCTGTCTTTTTGCTGTTGGATTCAAGTGTCCCCTTAAATAGAATGAATGTTAAGGCCATAGTCTATCATGCTGACTAAAGTGTGTATGAACTGACTTGACAAGCTTTAGAAAACATTACAGTGAACTAAAGCGCACAAGTTTCTTCAGCATATTTACCTTGTCTGTTATAGTTAGTAATATTTAATGTTAAGAATACACATAACTTAACGTTGAAATCAAGATTCGAAATTCCAGACCTAAGTAGTCAAAAAATAAAATGTGAATCACTATGCTATCGTACTATTGAAGTATCAATAGAGGCGTTATCTTTTAGAAAATATGGACTCACACGTATATTATTTTTTCAGTGATTCCAAATAATCCTTTTTAATTTATTCTCTGAGAATGGCGACTCGGTACGGACATCGATGTAGCCTGTGATGCTGTATTTTCCTTTTGTAAATACACACACAAATATATCTTTGTGTAAAAATATGGAACAAAGAGGTCCTTTGTATTTACTTCCGCTTTAAAGTCCACTTTTTCATCGAATGGTGGTTGAACCTACAGCTCGAAATGCCACGCCAGGTGGACCCCGGAATTCCCCTTTCGACATACACTACACTCGAACGAGTGACTAATACGAGCGGTGATCACTCATTTCTTGATTTATTTTTATTTGCGAATCTGTTGTTGGGGAATTTTATTTAGACGCTCAATATATCAAAGTGCACATTTTGATTTCTTTCAGGCATGTACCTATATCAAAGTCATATAGCTCTTTGCGTGCTTGCTAAATTGATTTCTCTAGATATCCTACAATTGTGCCACATTTATGCACAAAGTTTCATCATTATAATAATTGATCATGTACAAGAAATTTTGATTTTTTTATACGCAGTATTTTTTCTTCCGTGTAATATTATATAGCTGGATTACTGAAGCAACACCGAGAGTGAAGTACACTCCCACGTTTCAGTTTCACTATAAGTTCCACTTTCAATTGGTGGTGTGCCTATTGCTATGCTGCTACTGGTTATTTTAAATTTAAAAAAAAGATTATTATTTGCTGGACCCGGGAATCGATCCCAGGACCTCATGATCAACATTCGGTCTTGCAACCACTTAACCACTCATGTGAAAATATTTCTAATATTTTATTATTTATATATAATTATGGTATTGAATCTATTTCTATTTGTACAGCATATTTCCTTAACAAAGTCTTTAAAGTATGTAACCGTAAACATAAAACACGGTAAGCATTATTAATGGCAATCCCAGGGTTTCCCCGAGAGAGAAAGTTCGTGTAACAGTTAAAGTAATACTTTTTTACCGTTACGTCCGTAATGGTATTTTGCCGAAATTCTGTATAACATATTTATTTATTTAATTAATCGTGTACGTACAGACAGCTACAAAACTGAAGTGGTCATACGGAAAATTATCTGTTGAAAAGTAGGCATTATTTATTTCTAAAGAGATCTGTTCTAGCAGACTTGTGACTAGAAAAAGGTGATATTCATGAGAATTGATACATCTGTTGGATAAAACAAGAATAATGTAAGAAACCATCAAAACATGTTGTTAGACATTCTTTTCCAATAAGAAGATTGTTTTATCAAATTACCACATGAGGCAGTAGCGTAATCCAGAGCTTGATCGAACAGCAAAAAAATGGGAGTATGAGTGGCGTTTGTGTTAATGAAAATGAAGAGAGTTTTTAACTTCTGATTCTAGAAGGAACAATAAGTGGACGAGATTAAGAAAATTTCTCAAGGAGGTGGCAGCATTCATCGCAGTGATTTCCAAATCAATTCATGCCAAGGGAAATGAATAGTATGCGTAGAGCCATTGAATTGATATTAAGTGTCTGTAAAGTAACCAAAAATACTGTAAGCATATGATTATTTATTATTTTGAGTTGTTTTTAACGTGAAAAATTCATTTTTACGTTGAAAAAATGAGCTGAGATCTTAATTGCGCGTAGGGCAATTTACTAGCATTATCGGTTCGTACTTTATTACAGTAAAAACTCAGCCTTGGCTATTTAAATGATTAAAGCCTTCAAGACTTGCACTATACAATTCACCTGTCACGATGTTAGCGGTCGTGTCTCCGAACATTGCCCTTAACTGATCACTCACCTTACTCTTTGCAAAGTAAAAGCTGTCACGTCTGTTTACTCGTACAAATAAAGTTTGAAAATTTACTAAAGTGTAATTCCAAGTAACAAGCTCACAGATTTCATATAGGAAACGGTAAATGTGTGACATACCAAGAATATATATAACTATCTATAAAAAAAAAACAAATACCTATGAATGTGTTATAACATATTATCGAATAACAAACATTACGACATTTCAATGGTGGAGTTAAATACTTAAGTAATTATAACGATCCTTAGGATGATCACCTTGTGACGATGTAAAAGATTTGATCTTACCTAAAAGTTACCAAACGCTTTGCTAAGGCTTTTCAGTCGCAAGCAGTCTGTAAGGACCATAGGTTTCATTATACATATGTATTGCTGGTTTCAAAGTCAACGTCAAAAATCATTTATTTATATAGGATTTGCAATCACATATAAACGTCATTACGGATAAGTTTACGTTAGTTCGGAGCGCGCCAACAACTGAGAAGAACTAACAAGAAACTCAGTGGGGTTGTCTTTTTTTTGTGATTGCTTAACAATTAACATTTTAAGC